>JAUMHG010000065.1:17496063-17518013 GCA_032359395.1 Enteromius anoplus
TGGAGTCCTTCAGGTGTTTTTTAGCAAACTCCATGCAGGCTTTCATGTGTCTTGCACTGAGGAGAGGCTTCCGTCGGACGGCCAGCTCTAGGAAGGGTTCTGGTCGTCCCAAACGTCTTCCATTTAAGGATTATGGAGGCCACTGTGAACCTTAATTTTTTTGTAACCTTGGCCAGATTCTGTGTTTTTTTTGTCAATATGGAGTGCTGTGTGTACATTAATGAGGGGAAAAAAGTGTACTTAAATGATTTAAGCAAATGGCTGCAATATAACAGAGTGAAAAATTTAAGGGGGGTCTGAATACTTTCCGTACCCATTGTATATATATATATATATATATATATATGCTAAAATTAGTAAGTCCCACTGCTCTCAGAGCGACTGATGAGACAGAAGGGGAGAGAGAGAGAGAGGGGCGAGTGAGACAGAGAAAGATAGATGATGAGAACTGCCATCTCCAAACCTTTTTATTGAAACTTTGTCCATTGTGGTGGCAATAAAATGCTCTTGAAATGAGGTATGACGATTGGGAGTGATAAGAAAAGACAGGAAGATTGAGTGCGTTTGGATGGAGATGACAGTGCAGTACCGCTGCTGTCCACCAGGGCTGCCATTCTAATGCACGTTTGATCTGCAAAGTCACAATGGTGATCTTTCTGTGAATTTCAGCTTATTTCGGAGGGATCAGATTAACTCTGTTTCCAGTGCTTGTAAAGAAACAGATGTGCTCGTCACACGCACACACACGCACACCATAACATGTAGTCAACACATACATGTGTAATATAAAACAGATTCTTGATGAAACCGGGCAGCGGGCCACGGTAATGCACAAAAGCTCTCACACAGAGAACTTGAAGGGGGGTGAAAAACAATATTGGACACTCTTAAAAACACCAGTGTTTCAACCGCAGCATCGAGCTAGAGAGATCAGACGAACAAACGAAAAAACATACTCTTTATTTGATAAAAGCTGATAGCCACGCAGCATGAGACCGTCAGCAATCGTTTTTTACTGCACTGTGTTAAACAAGAGCATTTGTTATCAGTGTTCTAGCGAGCGAGAGGGTTTTGCTCAGTGTGTGTGCATATATCAGGGGGGTTTACTGCGTAGATCAGGCAACCTAAAACAAATCTAAACAAAGAGCTGTTGTGTATCGTGCAATCCTGAATATATATTGCAATCAGCTGCACGCTGTTCCTCAAGTCGTCTGCTTTCTTCTTAGACTAGATACTAATTTATCTTGCATGTTTCCTCTGTTGATGTTGTTTGGTTCCTACGTTTGCAGTGCATTTATTTGGCCCGGGTAAATTTTTGCGTTTGTTTGTTTGAATATCTCAGCATACGACTTACAATTAAATGAGAGACATTTAGGGCTGAAAGAGAAAATTAAAAATCCTCTCAATTTTATTAGAATGAAGACTTTAGGAAGAGACAGGGCAAAAAACAAATAAAGAGGGGGAAAAAGTGCAAATACTGAATTTTGAGTTTAGCTCATGGTGCTGTGTTTATTCCGTTTAAAAAAAAAGTCTAAACAAACAACTTGCAATTGAATGTGAAATATTTACATCCGTATTGGAATTTTATGTTTTTGCTGTCCTACTTTTTTTTCTCCATCTGAGTAGAGTCTCCCAACAAACCATAAAATACTGAACATGAAGGAGCTTCAGAAATCTCTGAGTACATTTGTATTGCAATGTTGTTAAAATATGAGATAAATAAATGAAACAAATAAAATGATAGAGACAACAAAATACAGGCAGAACAACAAAGAGAGGGAGGGAAGGAAGGAAGGATGGATAGACAGGGAGATAGAAAGACGGACAGATGGATGGATGGAGGATTCAGATAGACAAAATGACAAAATGATAGAAGCAATGAACGAATGACAGATACAAACAGATAGATGATAGAAAGACTGACAAAAAATAGGGATGGATGGATAGATCGACAGATAGAGACAAAATTAAAGACACAATGAATAAATGAATGATAGATACAGACAGACAGATGACAGAAAGATGGACGGATGGATTGAGAAAGACAAAATGATAGATGATAGATACAGACGGATGGGATGGATGGACGGATCAAGAAAGACAAAATGATAGATGATAGATACAGACAGACAGAACGACAGACGGATGGATGGATTGAAAAAAGGCAAAATGATAGATGATAAGTACAGACATACAGATGATAGAAAGACAGACAGAACGACAGATGGATGGATGGATGGATGATCAAGAAAGAGAAAATGATAGATGATAGATACAGACAGATCATAGAAAGACAGACAAAACAACAGGGATTGATGGATAGACAGAGAGATAGAGACAAAATTAAGGACACAATGAATAAATGAATGATAGATACAGACAGACAGATGACAGAAAGATGGACATATGGATGGATGGATTGAGAAAGGTAAAATGATAGATGATAGATACAGACAGATGATGGAAAGACAGACAGAACGACAGACGGATGGATGGGTGGATGGATGAGGGAAAGGCGAAATGATAGAGAGACAGATAGATGACAGAAAGACAGATAGATGAGTGCTGATGTTGAGTTGCATCTCTAGCTGCTGTATTTACTCGGTCTCTAAAAAGCGTCTTGTAATTAACAAGGAGCTGTGAGGGCGGGGGCGGAGCTTCGGAAATCCTTGACTGAATAATCCCTATAACAATTTTATAAGAATGAAGAAAATAGACTGCCACCAGCAAATTACTGCTGAAAGCGCTGCTCCTGCTGATGCGCTCGCGTCTGTTTGAGAGGAACTTCTTAAAAGTCACTGAGTGCATCATCCATATTGCAATTTTATTAGAATGAAGTCTGAGGAAAACAAACTAGACCGTGACCAGCAATAAACCACGACTTCTTGTGAATCCATTAATATAAGGAGGCGGAATGTCAGAGAGGGAGAAGATGAATAAAGCGAGACAATGGAATGACAAGGAAATAAGACAGGCAGACTTGGACATTATTTAAAAGTCTGTCGATTTACAGGAACGCAATGAGACGAGCAGCGCGAGAGCGAACTACAACTCTGCATCGCTGGAACACGCTATCAACTAAACTGTCACTTCCCTTCCTACGTCTCTCTGATATCGCAAAAACTTTCAGCACCTTTATGCTTCTGCTACACGGCCTTTTCCTAGCGATGTCAGCGAGGCCGGCGATCCCTGCTTGTGTAGGAGGAAATTAAAACACACACACAAGTGTAAGAGGTGGGTGGACGTTTTGGAGGGACTGACAAAAGACTCATTGTTGAAATAATAATAATTATCAGCAGCAGCTTGACTTCTGATTCATCCCATTATCGCCCATATTCTTTCAGCATTCCACCACTATACTTAGCCGCCAGACTTAGAAAGAGAGAGGGAATTAGAGAGGGAGAGAGGTTGTGCTGAGCTGCCCTTAAAAGCTTTATAAAGATCATGATAATTGAGACGTGCAGTCTGAAATCTGTCCACATGCAGAAAAACAGGCCTGCTCATCAGTCCACTGCGGCCGTCTTCTTAATGCCACAAAGAGGATTACATGTATACACACACACACACACAGTGTTTTTGCTAACCCCTGCTCCTATTTTGGTGACCTGCTAGATTTCTGCCTTGGCCTCATCTTCACTTTACACCAATCCAATTTGCATCCTCATCTGTGATTTGTTGCCGCTCTTATAGATAATGTTTTGATTGGCTGTGGGGCTTGTGACTGGATCTGCTCAACAACTACAGACTGGTGCATATAAACAAATATAAGCAAATAAGCTAGAAAGAAAGTGAACGAAAATGCACTACCATGCAAAATCTCTGTTCACCAAGGCTGCATTTATTTGGCCAAATAAACTGTAAAAATTGTGACACTTTACAATAAGGTCATATTAGCTAATGCATTAACTATAGAAAATAATAAATAAAACATATTAAATTAAATACACTTTTGTTTACATACTCTGTGTATTATGTATATATAAACAGAAACACATGCATGTATATACTCATGAAAGATGTTATGTTACAGTAAATATATATATGCAAATATTTTCCAAAATACAGTATGTGTATGTCTCTATATATATATATTATACATACAATATATATAAACAGTACACATACATATATTATGAAAAAAAACAAAAAAAAACATTTGTTTTGGATGCCATTAATCATTAGATAGCGCTATTATAAATACAACTGATCATGTTAGCTCAGGCTGTATGATATTAACAGATACAACTTTGAATAATAATGAAATTAGAACAAATAGAAGAAAAGCTTTAGAATTATTTTTCATGGTTAATGTATGTTTTCAACAAATATAATTAATTAATGGTATGCAAACTTACCCGTAAAGTGTAACTGCAAAACTGAACTATAGTAAAATATCACATATTACATAGCAAGTTAATTTCATTTATGGTTCATATATGATTTATTAAAATCAAGTTTATTTTAAATTAAGTACTGTAACACACAAGTTTTGTGGTCCTTGTTTTAGTTCACTTATTGAATGCTTAGTGCGATATATCTGTGATATTTGTTTTTCAGGACTTTTTGATAAATAAAAACTATAAATATATAAATATAAATAAATATTTTGTCACGTTATAAATGTCTTAACTGTTCCCTTTGATCAATTTAATGCTGAATACAAATATTATTTCTATTTAAAAATCCTACAGACTGCAAACTTTTAACAGGTAGTTTAAGTGACTTAAGGACAGTTTTTTCCTTTACTAAGTTGGGTACCCATATTTCCATTTGAACCTGCACATGAAATGACATACACCCTTTGGTAATAATTACTTATGTTGTTTGGAAACCTAATCCAATCCCTTACATGTCTAAAACATTTTCTTTCCCTTACTCTCTGACAGCAAGTCGATGAACAGTCTTTTCTGAAGAGCAGCAAATTCTGCAAAAAGCGTTTGTTCAATTCGCTCCATATTTGATCCATCTGCCAGCCCTACTCAACGGATTAAAGGCACGTCGATCATGCAACGTCTCTGCAAAACTCACTCCGTCACTCTTTCTCACACACGTAAGTGTGTTTCTTTCTGTTCAAATAAAACAGTAGGATTGATTTTCTCCCCATAATAGAGTAAATCTAATGGGTGAAGTGAACTAACTGAATGGGGGGAAAAAACCCTGGTTTTTCAGGCACAGGAGAGAACAATTCCAAGCCGAAGTCAGTTTGATACAGGCCAATCACTGGGGATTGCTGTCATCGAGTTGCCTGAATTAAAGTCATGTTGTAGAAGAACGGATTCAAGCATAGCTCGTTCAAAACCATTTCAGCCAAAAATACGCTTTGTCTCACAAGGTCTGATGTGTTCGAGGAATTCAGAAGATCAGAACCATACAGTAGACTGCTTTTGTTCTGCTCAGATGACCTTGTGTAAGTCAAGGTGTTTTCTTCTACATACCACCAATAATGGGTAGAAAGAATTTGCTTAATTGATAATTTTCTGCTTTTGGCTTTAGTACTGTACAATGACATATTAAGGCCAAATATTTAGTTAAAAAAACCCCGGCATGTTACTTTAATATCACACTTACTATTTCACACTCAAATAAATACACGGAAATCATTTCAAAATTTCAAAAAAACTGGAATTTAAAATTTAGGTCACAGTTATAAAAAATGTATTAATCATTTTGAGACTTCCTAAAGATTACATTTAACAGTGTAAGTAACTTCTTATTTGTAGCAATTATTATTATTGAAATATACTAGCAATTACTGAAAGAAATGTGTTTTTTTGGTGTAGGTCTTTATGCATGCAAAATATACTACAGTCTTTGATTTCCTTCCACGGGGATCATTATATTTGTGCAACTTTGGCATCAAAAAAGTAAAGCCCTCGGGTTTTGGTCACAGCGACTTGAATCATTTATTTTAAAGACTTTTCAGACTGATTTAACATAATATTATACCTGGCTTTGTCTTTGCCTCTGTGTGTGTGTGTGTGTATGTTTGGGTCTGTCTCAGAGGTGGGGGTAGTGTGATAGTGTCTTACCTCCCTGATGGAGTGGTTACCTGGATACTGCATGCATAAATAATTGAGCCTGAGACAAGTGAGTAAGAGTGTGTGTGGCTGCCCGGGCTCATGTGGAGTTACAAAACACCTGCGTGGTCGGGAGCAAAACAGGCTTTTTTTCCCTTTTTTGCCATGAATTAATAAAACAAACCATCCTTGACTAGCTCTAAGGTTCTCGTCTCGTATCTGATGCGCTTTCTGTAGGAGAAGCCAATGCTACTTCACGTCATTATTTAAGCAATTTTGGCTTGGTGCACAATAAAGACAACAAAAATTCCTTAGACTTACAGCAGAGCCATTTCTAGGGACCAGTTCTGTCAGGATTTATATTTAAGTATAGCAAATATATACTGTACGTATACCAACAACAGTAAGATTTTATTAAATAAACTCGTACCCAGAGTAGAATTCGAAATCCTTTATCATGACTATTCAGGTATAATAAAAGGGCCTATTAAGCCTTTATAAAGGAGTTTTTATCCTTCCCTGAGTGCCTTATAGACTAAATGTGAGGATCCCTTATTCAAAGAGCAGAAATATGAATACATTTTACACCTAAGCAACATTCCTTGCATTGACTATTTCAAAGTGATATGCTAAAGAAGAGAGTTAAAAGAGAGAAAAAAAACAAACAAACAAACAAAATAAAACATATATATATATATAAAATATATATAATTTTTTTTGTTATCTGGAGTGTGTACTGGTGTTCGTAGCTGATAGTGTTCTGCGGAGTTTATAAGATGAAGCCACAGCCACCCTGAGAGCAGAAGACGCGTGTTAACATCACAAGTGTTGAGAAAGCGTCAAAACAAGATGCTTGGTGCCTGGAGGTGTTTTCTGTATTGACATTATGAGTGTACAGTGCTGTCTGGAGTAAGTGCTGTGTGTGTTTGTCTCCAGACTTTCGCATCATTCTGAGTCTAAGTTAATCTTCTCTGATCCTGACCGCGCGCATTTAAACGGTCTCCGGATTACTGCGCATGACAGCGAGACGTCTGTCTGTCTGCCTCTGTCTGCCTGCCTGTGTTTCTCGTTGCTGTAAAGACTTAAATATTAAATCAAATCAAATATTAAAAGTGTTTGAAATGGAGCAACATGGCAAATGTTGCAATGACTTTAATGCAACCATTAAGTTATCTAAAGCATGTCTCAAATTAGATTAGTCTAGAAAGGTTGGAACTTATTCAGCACCCTTTTAGTGAATCGATTCGTTTACAAATGCACACACACACACACACCCTATATTAGTGCAGTCAAATGATTAATCAAGATTAATTGAATTTAAAATAAAAGTTTTTGTTAGCATAATGTAAGTGTGTGTTCTATATATATTTGTTGTATACACGGTATATATTAAGAAAATATTTACATGTATTTACATGTCTATATTTATACAGTTTATATTATAAATAAATATTTTAAATATATTTTATAATACATTTTATAATACATTTTCTGACACACACACACACACACACATATATATATAGTATGTTACATGATTTATGTCTGCATATATTTTAAATGTCTATCTAGGACAAATGAATGAATAAATAAACTTAGATATGAGTCATTATGTGTCTCAGAAAACCTGGTGTTGTATTCTTGAATGAATTATTGTTTTTGAATGAATTGGCATTTTTCCATACTCATTTTGCGTTGAAGCCAATTTTTACCATGAAAAAAAAAAACAATAAAAAGATAATTGCAACTTTTCCCCCCCACAATTTCTGAGAAAAAAAACAAACTGAATTGTGAGATACACATTCAGAATTACAAGATATAAACCAGCAATTCTGAGAAAAAAAGAAATCAGAATTATGAGAAGTCGCAATTTTCTTTCTTCATTTAAAAAACAAACGAACTGAATTGCTAATAGGATTCTTTAGGATCTTAAAGGAAAGTTTGTAATATAGTTTGCTTTAAAATTTCTCAAAGATAGTGTAAAAACGCTCATTTTCCCCTGTCATAAACAGCTCTGTAGAAATCACTCTGTTCTGTGTACTTCCCCTTTAAATCTTCCCGAGCTCCGCTGACACCAGTTCAATCTGTGTGACATGCTGCTGTCAATCAACTATTGTGGGAGTGGCCTCTGCCTCTGTGTGACGCCACACCCACAAGCATTTGAGAATGGCTTGATTTCACAAGGGGGAACTTATTTTTATTACATTAAAAGAAAACTACTGGTGGATCATTATCATTGTAGGGTGGTTGTGTACACACATTTCAGTCCAAATAGCTTGTAAAAGTGCATTTGGCACCGGATGGCCCCTTTTATAGGTACATTTTCATAGTGTAAAAGGATGACAAATATTAGACAAATATAATTTTTGAGCTGTATTGCACAGCTCGGCTTTCTCAACTTCTAAGACTCCCCTGTATGCCGTGTCAAGCCTCTCTCTCTCTCTCTATCTGCAGGAGAACAATCTGCTCTCTGTCAGTCTGTGTTTCACTCTCTTTCCCGATGAGTGTCAGAGCGGCACAGCAGGGTCTCCCACCTCTCTTCATTTCTCCCCATCACTCATTCTCTAACAGACACATATATCCGGCCTTCGCACCGCAATATCCTTGAAATCCCTCCGTCATTCGTTCCTCAACATATGCTGCCCTTTAATGTACATCTCGCACTGGATATGCTCGGGTATACTTGATGATGTGTGATGGGTTATTCTGACCCTGCGCTCTCGTTGAAAACCTCTCGAGTCGATTGTAGTGTATTATGTAGAACCCATCTCAATATCTGCACACTATCGCTATGCTATTTTATTCTTATCCACTGGATTTCCGAAGTCAAGAGCGTGCCCGGGGTCGACAGTTTTGTGTGAAATGACTGTTTTCTGTACTCTCAACTATTCATGAGGCCCTCCGTTCCACCCTTCTTATTACATCTTGTTCTTCATTTGCACTTTTTTATATAACGCTCATCCAACGCACCTCTTTCTAATGTAGAGTGTTCGGGTGTTTTAAATCTGTATGGCTATATAAAATTGCTTGCAGAGATGTTTTTGGATGCATTTTCTACTGAAACATCAAATTGGATCAGTCAACTTCCAAAAGGGAGAATGCATACACTTTACTTAAGGTTGTTAAATATAATGCATTATTAAAGTACTGTCTTGGAATGAACCTATAAAAACTATAATGCATTTAAAAACATGACAGGCAACAATTTTCAGATGTACTGTTGTTAAAATCAAAGTTCATCCTTCAGTTCAATCAGATAAAACAGGAGTTCTTTAATCATAATATTTCTTTCTGCAGTGAAAAAGTCACCTCATCTGAATCATGAGAGAAAAGTTTCTTGCACTGATAAAACACTGTTTACAAGCAAAAAAAAAACTACCCAACACAGGATAAATAAATATGTTGGCGGAGTTTGATGTGAGAAGACTAGCTTATCACTTGATGAAGTGTTGTTATGGACTTATATTTTGGCCAGAGGCGACAGTTTAAAGTTAAAATGCCTTAATGATTGATTTGTTTCTTATAAACAAGCAGCTTTTATCTTCACAAGATGTTAACTGATATATTTGAGTGGTGTGGAGTACTTGTGGATCACTGTGATGTTTTTATGAGCTGTTCTGCACCCATTCACCACAGAGGATCCATTTGAGATCAAGTGAAGGAATGCTAAATTTGTCTAAACCTGTTCTATTGAAGAAACAAACTCATCTGCGTCTTGGATGCCCTGAGAGTACATTTTTGTGTGAACTTTGGTTACAACTATTTACGAAAAGAAATGATGCATTACCACTTGCATTATAAATACTTTTATAATGCATTATACAGGCTTTAAGTGAAATATTGCTTCACATTTATCTTTTAATGTTGGCATCAAATCAGGCTTTACTCTGCAAATGCCAGACACCTTTGAACGAAATTAGGAAATGACATAAAATAAAAGTTCAAATCTAAGACCTGAAGCAAAACCACTGCTAATCAGTAGGAGATGAGCTCATAGCTAACACACGTGGACTAAAAAGCTGCAAACTCTACATTTGATTTCATGGTTCTTTAATATCTCTCCCCACTCACCTCTGCTCTGTTTCTCTTTCCATTCAGGCTATTGTTTTGGTCGTGTCACCTCAGATATAATAACAATAGCGAGGCTGCCACCCATCAATTCTCTCCGAGCCAAACATGCACACGGTGCAATGGTGCACCCAAACAAATGGCATAGCTTGATTGTTTTAATGTGCTTAAACTCCCACAGCACAGGCTGTGCCATGTTTTTCAATCTTTTTCCATTCCCCTCTCATTTTCTTGCTCTTGCTCTCTCTCTCTGTGGAGCTCAGCTGCACATAATAAATTCATCTGCTTTCAGTATCTGGATCTGCAACAGAGCCACAGCCGCCCCACGCCGACCGAGCGCTAGACAAAATGGTTGCCTGACTCTTGTTCTTTGTTCGCTCTCCATCCACAAAAATCTCTAAAATAAAGGCTTTTCTATGTGTCTCTTCAAGAATCACGTCTGAATCATTCTGTGAAGTGGGTGCATTATGAACCACTACACACAGCAGCACCACACTCCTGCCAGCTGTTTATTTAGCCTTCTATCGTGTTTCTCGGCAGTATGTGTGTGCCGGGTCAAACTGACCCCAGACACTAACAACATTGCTGTAACAGTCTTATTTCTGTAATGTGTTCTGTTCACAGATATCAGTGATATGAGTTATAATAATAATAATAATAAAAAAAAAACATTTTGTCACAAAAACCCATCAAACGGCTTTAGAGGATATGTGTTAAAGGAGTCATACAAAGCCAATTTTCCGCAAGCTAATATGATTCTTTAGGGTCTTAATGGATAATAATTTGTAATATAGTTTGTTTAAAATTTTCTCAAAGATAGAGCAAAAAAATGCTAATTTTACCCTGTCAAAAACAGCTCTTTAGACATCACTGTTTTTGGTGTACTTCCCCTTTAAATCTTCACCAGCTCCTCTGACCCCGCCCCTCTTTTCTGAAGCGCTCTCGAAAGATCTTTTTTTAGCCGTATTCATAGTGAAACTTGCTAATTAGCATATTATTAGAAAAGGAGATTTGCAAAGATTCATTAAAAGACATTATACTCACAGCTTCTGTAGGTGAGGCTGGATCATGAATGATTCGTGCGGCATTAAACGTATTTTGGTTTATCAAGGACGCGTTTCCCTTCAGAACCAAACGTAACGCTCTCGGGGATAAATGACTACTGCTATGTTCATTAATATGTTCAACAACAAAACACCTCAATCTCTTCTGAGTCTTGCTTGTCTCTGCGTCTCGGTCTGAGGACGGCTCACTCAGGGCGGGTCTGAGGTTAGACACCAGTTCAGTCTGTGTGACACACTGCTGTCAATCAACTATTGTGGGAGTGGCCTCTGTCTGTGTGACGCCACACCCACATGCATTTGAGAATGGCTTGATTTCAGAAGGGGCAACTTATTTTTATTACATTAAAAGAAAACTACTGGTTGATCTTTATAATTATAGGGTGGTTGTGTACACACATTTCAGTCCAAACAGCTTGTAAAAGTGCATGTAGCACTGGATGACCCTTTTTATGCCCCGGATGCGTATAGGTTAGTTTTTCGACTGATATATATATATATGATTTATGGAGCTTCAAAATTATTCCCACTATCCACCAGCATTACCAAACTTGGAAGTGTTGGAAAACTGTGACTGTGTTCATCTAAAAGCAGAAAGTCATATACACCTAGGATGGCTTGGGGGTGAGGAAATTATGGTGTAATTTTAAGGTGAACTATTCCTTTAAGTAACAATTTAGCCCCTAGAGTG
Source organism: Enteromius anoplus (assembly GCA_032359395.1). Lineage (NCBI taxonomy): Eukaryota > Metazoa > Chordata > Actinopteri > Cypriniformes > Cyprinidae > Enteromius > Enteromius anoplus. The sequence goes on from JAUMHG010000065.1 coordinate 17,507,901, forward strand.
CACATATCCTAGTACATGGATAAGCACTAGAAAATAAACTTATCACATCTTTAAAGTCAAAATAGCATTCACAACCCACTTCACTACCATCTGTGTCCACATGAATATACATATATATTCATGTGGACGACATATATTTCCAAATGAAACGGAATATTCAATGGAAACAATCAATTGAATTCGATTCTGGAATTGATTGCATCCTGAAAAGTGAATCAGAGCTGAACGTCAGTCTGCAGTGGATTGTGGAAAAATACTACCCTCCACATTATATCATATATCACACCATAAAATTGCGCTCTGTTGCAAACAGTTGCGTGCAGTTGCAAACCAGCCTGTCAGTCACCCTGTCAAAGTTATCATCCTCCCTTCACATTTTAATTACACTTACACCACTCAGACAATTCTGAACCGAATGCCCCTCCGAAACGCAATGGGTTATGGGCCATATCAGCTGGAAAAATGACTTTATTTAGCGGGGATAAATCACCCGAAAGTGAAAATTACCCAATGATTTACTAACCCTCAAGCCATCCTTGGGTGTATATGACCTTCTTCTTTTAGACAGATAGAATCAGAGTTATATTCAAATGTCCTGGCTCTTATTTAATGGCTGTAAATAACGATCGAGGTTGTGAAGTGTGAAAGTGTGTCCATCCTTTATAAAAAGTACTCCTCGTGGGTTAATAAAGGCGCCCTGGACCGAAGCAATGCATATGCATGAAAGCAATATCTTCTTATAATTTACACAAAGACATCACTTCAGGAAAATGACTTCCCATTTCCCATGGAATTAACTTATTTTTCTGACCTCATTCCTTACATCATAAGTGTGCTTATTTTTAACTTTTTTTTTCTCAAGAAAACAAGACATAACATCTCAGGTCAATTTGCTTCTTTCGCGTCTTGATAAGAATGTTAATAAACTTGCACTGGAAAACAAGAAAATATACCTGAGAAAGAATAGAGCTTTTTGCAATGAGCACACTGGGGTACAGGGAACATCATGCTGCTTTTTCTCATTTTTAACAGTTATTAATGCTAACCAGATTATAGTTGCTGTGTTAAATACTTGGTAAAGAGTTACCTACTGCATGATCTACAACAATGGCATCTACAACTACACAACTAATACCTGTATTCTTAATGACCTGAGCCAAAAATGAAAGTCATTTTAGAAGCAAGCCATTAAATTTTGGTGAAAAGACTAAATGTTCTTTCAAATAAACTGCACTTAAAAATCACTCGTAAAAAGATGTAGCAGTCAAGTTAAAAAGGCCAATTTTGATTACATGCTGATTTAAAACATGGGAATGCTCCTCTTGTTTTACAATAAATATGAAGTGTGTCAGTTTTCTCTGCTGAAATACTTTCTTCTCTCCCAGTGTTCTTTGGTCTGTCACAATTCATCAGTATTTTTATCTTTTCCTCTCCTCCTTGTTGTGGGAGGACAAGAACTTGTTTTGTACAGTAGCTGGGTCAAAGGTTTAGGCGAGGCCAGATACAGCTCCAGTGAACCAAGAAACGCTTTCACAACACACCACTGACCAACACACACACACACACATCCATCCATCAGCAAACAGCACTCGACTATGACTTTCCAGCTCTTTTCCTCCCTCTTTTAGCACAACAAAACAGAACTCAAGAGGGAGCGAATAAGAAAGAGCGACAGAAACAGAGTGGAGGGACATTGGGGAAAGCCTGAAGCACACTTAACCTCTATTACGAGCTGGTGTATGCGCTCCAGCGTTGTAGCATACAGTGATAGAGCCACGGGCGATGCAGAGGAGGGTGCGCACGGGGACACGACCACACACACACCTCGATTTAATGGAGAGCCCGGTGGCGAAGTCACAGGCAACATACTTCACTCATTTGGCCATATCATCTTATCTAGGGGAGTTCCCATGAGGCTTCCAGTCAGAAAGCATCAAAAAAGAAAGAAAGAAATAATAACAGTGGCAAGGAGGAGAGAAAAACCTCATCTTTATCTCTCAGCACATATTTCTCCCCACCCTCACCGAGATCAAAGGCTCTGCAGATGCAAGCCGACTGTTTTCTTACATATTTTCTTTCTTGTTGCGAGCTAACTCAATAACAGAAAGAAAAAAAGCTTTTCATTAATATTCATTTCATTCAATCTGCGGCTCCAATCCGTGACTATAGGAAAATCCACCATATGGCGGAGTCTGAATAGACTGCTTCGTCCCTATTGTGAGAAAATATGTGTTTAGGGAATGATCACAGATGATTTTAGGGGATGGGATCCGAACCAATCAGAAAATGTGCGATGTGAAAGGAGATGCGGACAATGGAGCCCGAGTGTGAAGATGGCCTTGCTCTTCATGAGAGAGAATTGAATTTTTATCTAAAGTTAATGTTATAAAAATCATCCCCCGGTTCTCGTGCAGAGGGAAGCTGACCTCTAGCGGTTCAAGGCTGAAGGGTTGAAAGCCAAATAAAAGATGAGCTTTAAAAAAAAAAACGTTTACGAGAGCGTACTTTTGAACGTGGAGTGGAATGACAGTGAAGCTCATGAAGAGAAGCTCTGCTGTTACTAGATTTGCATTGATTTTCAGCGCTGGCAAAGAAAAAGGAGAAATTGTGGCCGTTATCAAGAAGCAATGCTGAGAAATCAAGCCTGGTCATCAAACAAACTGCTAATTAAACTCCAGCGCAAGTTATGCTCGTAAAAATGTCCATGTGTGAAGTTGTCTGACGGGCATAAAATAACCAACAGCGTTTGGTTTCATTCTGCATGGCATACAAGGGACGGGTTAAATCAGAAATCTATGAAACTACAATAACTAACTGGTGTGGAAAAACTCAAATAATGACACGACAGAAATTGCTGGAAGCAGGTTCACTAGATGAATTTTAAATCACTGTTGAAATTCAGCTGCTGAACCTGCATGTGTTCCACCAGTGAAGGGAAATCAATGTGATGATAATACTCCACCAATATGGGATATTCAGTGGCACACTGTAACAAAAAGAAAAGATTTCTTTAAAAACGCTACATTTCTTTAATAACTAATACAGATTTTACTGCTTTGTTTTGCCAATAAGAATTTCATTTATCAATCTATAAAATCACAATTACTACCATGAAATATAATGAGCTCTTAACATCAGCATACGGAGTCCGTAGTGATAGCAGCGGCAAGAATAAAAAGAACTGAATAAAAATGTGCCACAACCTACAGGAAGCTGAATTTCAATGAGAATTGACAATATGACCATGAAATACACTAACTATATATAAATGTCTCTCTCTCTCTCTATGCATCTGTCTACCACTCATTCATCTACTCATCTCTCTCTCCATCCATCCAACAATATATCTATCTCCACCCATCTCTCCCACCCTTCTCTCTATCCATTCATCCCTCCACCCACCTCACTCCATACATCCCTCTCATCCATCCTGCCCACTTTTTCTCTACCATCCATCCATTCATACATCAATCCATTCATCCACCCACCGATCTCTATATTCATCCCTTCCTCCATCCATCCTTCTCTCAGTCCATCCAACTACCCACCCATCTCTCTCTCCCTCTCCATCCATCCACCTCCCCTATTTTTTTCTCCATCCATCCATCTTGCTCGTTTATCGCTCCATTCATCAATCCATTCAACCAATCATCCATCTACTCGCCCTTTTCTATCTATCCATTTATCTCTATCTATCTATCCATCCATCCAACCATCAACTTACCCATCTCTCTCTCTCTCCATCCACCCACCCGCCGATCTCTTTCCACTCATCCTTCCATCAGTCCATCCACTCACCCATCTCTCTCCATTTATTAATTCCTCACTCCATACATCCCTCTCATCCATACTGCCCACTTTTCTCTACCATCCATCCATTCATACATCAATCCATTCAGCCACCCACCAATCTCTATATTCATCCCTTCCTCCATCCATCCTTCTCTTCTCTGCACCAAACCATCCTTCTCTCAGTCCATCCAACTACCCACCCATCTCTCTCTCTCACTCTCCATCCATCCACCTCCCCTATTTTTTTCTTCATGCATCCATCTTGCCCATTTATCGCTCCATTCATCAATCCATTCAACCAATCATCCATCTACTCGCCCTTTTCTCTCTATCCATTTCTCTCTATTTATCTATCTCTCTGTCTATCTCTCTATCCATCCATCCATCCATCAACTTACCCATCTCTTTCCACTCATCCTTCCATCAGTCCATCCACTCACCCATCTCTCTCCATTTATTCATTCCTCACTCCATACATCCCTCTGATCCATCCTGCCCACTTTTCTCTACCATCCATCTATTCATACATCAATCCATTCAACCACCCACCAATCTCTCTATCCATCCCATAATCAATCCATGTTTCAATCCCATCCATCCATCCATCCATCCATCTCTCTCTTCATTATCCATCCCTCCTTTTCTCCATCCGTCCATCTCTCTCTCCATCCCTCCCTTTTCCATTCTTCCCTCTCTCTCTCGCTCTGCATCCATCCACCCCACCAATTTCTTTCCATCCTTTGGAATAGTTGTCCTGGAAACCCAGACATTCCACCTTGATGAATGTTTAATTTCAAACCCAGCTTCTATAAAAATACAAAAATCAGCTCTTGTTAGAGAGCTCGCTTCAAAAGTCTTAAATCAGTTACAATTTGATCTATAACGCATCGTCAGTGATGCTGTAAGCCGACCTCCCCTCCTTTATCTTTCTGTGGCCAGGACTGACTGTGCCCAGAGCAGTCGCCAGAAAACAAGAGGCTAACCAGCCACTACATAAAGTGCTTCACACTACAGAGTCCTTCCCACTCACTCGTTTGCTTTCACAAAACACATTCAGAGCACAAAACACTCTCACTCAGAATGGACAGCATCACAAATGGACATCCCACTCAGCACTCCATTGAGCGCTAGCGGCCCTATTAGCGTCATTAGCCGCTAATATAACGTACATTATGTGGAGATGATGGATGCAGGACACTAACCTTACTGCTCCTGAGAGTAAACATTCAAGGCCCATTAACCACTGATCAGACTGCATTAAGAGAAGCAGGTTTGCGATGGCAATTTTCAAGCCAGCATCTTAAGCCAAGTGTTCGGCCCCCACAGGACCGTTCCCAAATACATTTAAAGGAAAAGGAGGAAGAGGGGCATAATCTCTTAATTGTCGTCTTTGATGTTCAGTGGTCTAAAAGCTATCTGGAGAGTCTTTTCTACTAAATGGCACTAGAAATCTAGAAGTGTTCCTCTCTCAGCGTTTGAAGAGCCGATGCATTTTTTGTTTGTGACAAAGTTTAAAGGAGCTGCTGCTGCAAAGAGCACGAGCAAGTCATAAACAGCACATTGATATTAATAGCAGCTAATTATATATTTTATGTTCTGTCAGGCACACAAGTACAGCTAGAGCTTGTGCGAACACTATCCAGCATCTTTAGTTTTGGACTTGATGAACTGGTAGCCATCGCATTGACACTTCACAGAGATGCCTGTTTGAAATGTGTTTTTATCCAAGAGAAATACGGTTGGTACATCTAGTGTTTCTCATCATGTTCCTAAAACGTTCCCCGCCGGATGTCAGAACAACATGTTGCAGTTTCTGAGATTCTGATTCATAAGGTTTGTCATGTTTAGATGCCTGGCAGATCTTTGTACACAAATTTGACGCAAAACGAACGCAATGCTTTCCAGTTGATGCGCTTTTTCACAGTTAGTTATAGAAGCTTGCTTCATGGAAAGAAGCAAATGAATAAAATGCAATTTAGAAATTCAACCTTATTTCTTAATTAAGAAATAATTGTGACTGACTGATTTCTGACTAATCTGTAACTTTCTCATATTTTGACTACTTCTGACTTTCTCAGAGTGAACTTTATGACTCCAAGTTACCTGAGCTTCCATAAATATTGCCATATGACACTGTAACAGATTAGCTAAAGGATAAGCGAACCATTTACTATATAAACGCATACAGACAGTACAGTAACAACTATAAATACACACACCTGATCCTACACACACATCCATACTGTAGCTCCTCACACACCCTTCAGACACAGCAGGACGCTGCTTCTATTAGCATATTAAACAAGCTGACGGCTCATTAATGTAAATTTGGTCACGGTCACCTTGAGTTAGCGATAAGGTGAGGAGCTGGACGCCAGCTAGAAGGACAAGTGTGTTTGTGTGCCTCTGTGGGAATGTGTATAACTTTCCCCCAGGCAACCCTTCCTCTGTCTGCCAACTCCACTGTACTGAAGTTCCTTCCCTCAGCCTGCATTTACAAAAAAAAGAGCTGTGAAGTGACGCTTCTAATGGAAGAGGTTTTAAAAAAGCAAAGCTTTGAAGGGTGAAAACACACAGGCACGCACTCTTTTGTACACTGACACCTTGACGGGTTAGCACAAGCTTGACATACCTAAGTCTGATTCGGAGGCGTGTCAGATCCGGTTGCCATGGACACAGAGCGCCCATGGCGACGTAATAAATGAACACATTCATACACACACACATACAGAGGCGTGCACACATCTCTTTATTGCACACAAAAATTTGCAGCCTTTCTTTTCGGTCACACACTGACAATGATTCCCTCTCTTGCAGGTTGCTACGTTAACAAACACATCCAAACGCACTCCTATTTGCCCGAGGCTGGCCACTGCTGAGGTACCACCTGTATTTCAGGCACGCAATCTTCGCCACTAGACTCTTGAAGCGAAAATCGATGCAGATCCGCCTCAAAGTGCTCTCTGGAAAACCCTGCCCCATTAAAAACAAGCTGACAACCTGTCAGCCACTTTCCCTCCCGGTGCACTTAAACATCACAAGTACAAAAAAAAAAAAAAAAAAGAAAAAAAAAAAAAATATTTTTTTCTCCAAACCATAGTTTTCTTTTCAGCGCTTTTGTTGGCTTTCACTTGGAGATTTTCACCACAAACGCGCGGCGCGGTTCCAAAACGTTATGTCCCGGGAGAGCATTGAGTGCTTCATTTTGGAGAAATGAGGTTTAAAAATAGCACACCAAAAGGTACATGCTGTGGTGATTGGAGACTCACAGGACCGGATGACCACTCGAACGCTGCTGGTGTTTAAAGTGAGGGAAAGGAAAGTTTACTTTTGAAAACTCAAACACCAAGTCGCTCAGTACAGATCAAACAATTGTCCGTATATACTCAGCAAATAAAGAGCTGAAGAACCTGATGATCAAATTATCCAGGAGATGTTCGACCATATATGCTGGATAAGATGGCAGAAGACTGCCCCCATAAGAACAATAAGCATTTACTTTTTAAACTGAAATAGGATGATAATGGATCAGCCAATGTGTTATTAAAAGGAAATAAGTAGAAGACTTTGGTAATCGCCTTCTTGGCATTTTACCCCAAGGGTCTCATCTGATATTTTTGACTATAATTGTTACTCCAAAAATCTACACTCATGTGTCCACAAACCCCTCATTAACAACATTTTTGATATTCAACATAATTATTTTTACACCATGAAAAAATTGAGGAAAAACTGTACACAATATATTATATATACAGTATATACACACACATACATAAATACAAAAAAAAAACAATAATAGTAATAATAATTATTTTTATGTATTATATAAAATATATTATAAACAATTTATTTCTGCAATTCAAAATTTGAGAACCCCCCTCCCCCACATATCAATAAAAAGAAAATAGGATTTTATTGAAATATTTTTATTGAAATGCATTTATATAAAATTAGTGCCAAACAAACTAAAATTAAATCACATCCAAAATAAAACATTTTATTTCCATAATATATGTGCTTTGTGTACTTATTATTTAAATATGAATACACACATGCATGTATATATTTCAGGAAAATATGTTATGCTTACATATTAAATGTATTTATTTCTAATATAAATTATATGAATATAGATTCAAAATAAAATATGCTGTATATGTGTGCGTTTAAAAGTTTAAGTACAAAAGTTTAAAAATTATTTTGGATGTGATCAATTGCAATTCATTGTTTGACAACACTAATATAAATATATATTTATATTAGGGTTAGGGTTTTAATTTATTTATTTAAAGCACATTTAAAATGCCCTGTAAAGTTGTATTAACATATATATATAAATAAGTGTTACGCACATATTCTTTATTCAATAATTTTTTTTAATTTTTTTATGTCAGTTATTTTCTTTTGAATTCGGGAAAAGTTCACAACTCTAGTTTTGCCCACTGAGTCCTCCTGAGAGCATCAAGATGCATTAGCATTTACACTAAACGCGACGTGGTCACATGCATGTCTGACCACCTTTGACTGTGGTTTGAGTGATGCGATCACAAAACGTTTTGGACCCCCGGTTACACCTGTATTTAGCACTGTCAGATCACCCGTGAAGGATGTTAATAGCAGGTGAAAAGAGGGCCAGTCATTTGGAGCACAAGCACTTACATGAGCTTACTTACATCTGTGACGTAGACACGCCATTATAGTTTTGTACCTAACAGAGCACTACTGTTAACCATAATAAATCCATCAAGGTTACATGTTAATAATTAAATCGTATAAAATCGATCCAACAAGCATACTTGTGCAGACGATATAGCTGCTGAATGCAGGCAATGCAGACAAAAGCATTCCATTTCTTCAATGGAAATTTCTCATTCCATAGAATTCTCCCTGAGGATCCACTTCTTAGCCTGCAGTTGAAGAGGAATCTAGTAAGTGTGAGGTGGGTGTGCATCTAAAACATGCATACACACACACACACACACAGCTGTTTAGACGCTGAAGGAATGCCTCAGGGGAACGACATGTTTCACCATGCTAATGCTAAACACTACCACTGAAGAAGCGCGCCAAAGAGAATACACTGTCTGACAGGCGTAAAGCCCCATCAAATGCATTTCACACACATGGACGGAACATGTCACATGCATAATGCAGTCAACTCACACACATACACACACGCAGCTCTTCCCTGCCATCAGTATGCATGCAGGAGGTTAGTTGGCTGGTTGGTAGAGGGTAATTTCTGGATTATAATTGGATGCGTAAATGTTTACCCTCTTGACTCACACTCACTGATTCCATCAAGACATTAAAAGATCCTTTTCATCATTTTCACAGCAAAAACAAAAATGAACCCCTCCAGCAAAGTGAATGTTATAAAATACTTATTCTTGTAAGTTTTGAAATCACAATAAAAGATTGCAACACTCAACATTTTTGGAAGTCAATATAAAAATGTACTATTTAAAAAAAAAAAAGTATATAACTGTTTATAAATCGTTTTAAATTTAGTATTCTTTACCGGCACAGCAAATATTTGACATGTGTAATGCCAAAGCATTGGAATACAAATACATTAATAAAATGCTGCAAAACCCTAATACGCACTGAACACCTTTAATCATGAATGATTAAAGCTGGGGGTAATAGTTTGGACAATGAGTGTGTTTTTAGGAGAGCTTAAGCTTTCATTTGCATCTAGATGAGCTTTCTAACATTTGTTCAGTTAGAGATCTTCCACAAAGTGAGAAAACTCTGCTCTCTCCATATACATGGTATAGCATGAGCACACACACACACACACACACACACACACTAGTCATACTCCATCTGGAGCTCTCAGCTGCTGATAGAGAGAGAGAAAGACTTGTCCCTTTTCCCTCCTTCACTTGTTTCTTTCTACCATCTGCCGTGTTTCTTCCTCCTTTTGCCACCCAACCAATAACACACATTTTTCTATAATGGAAGGGACTTTCAATTGACACTTCTGAGTGAGCTAATAATATTTCTATTCCTTACATCTATTAAATGCTAACACAAATAGTTTTCACATGTTTAGTGAGACATTTACATCACATTATATACACCATCATGCAAACGTGTGTGTGTTTAAAAAAACTAATTAAAATGAATGCTTTTATTAAAAATAGATGCATTCAATTGATCAAAAGTAGCCGTAAAAAATATTTGTGATGTTAAAATATATATATATTTTTTAGTGCTGTCAAATGATTAATCGCGTTTAATCGCATCCAAAATAAAAGTTTTTCTTTACATAATATATGTGTTTATGCTGCGTTTATTTATTATGTTTATATT
>JAUMHG010000065.1:17538669-17567293 GCA_032359395.1 Enteromius anoplus
TCATCAATAAATACCATCCAAGGCTGACTTTTCCAAAACACTTCTTTATTTGCTGCTAAGAAGAAACCCCAGAAGTTGTGTGAAGTATAGCTCCATTGTTGTTCAAAGTAAAAGAAAAGGGGGGGAAAAACAAGGTCATATTATGTTAGTTTTAAAAAAATAAAAATGTGAGAAAAAAAAAAAATCAAAGATATTTTCCTTTTTTATTGTATTTTTGCCGTAATTAAAACATACCGAACCGTGACATTATTGTATCGTATCGAACCGAACCGTGATTTTTGTGAACCGTTACACCCCTAATATATAGGTATAAATTCTAATTCTAACTTATTTTCAAAGTTATGTTCATTGTTCAAACTTTTTACAGTTATGTTGGAAACATAACTTCTAATGAATAACTGAGCAGAATCAGGAATTAAAATGGTATTGTGTTGAGAGATAACAGCGTGCTGAGACAGAGCTGTGCTGATAAATGCATTCTTTCAAAACTCTCCTGTCATTTTTGCAATTTCTACAACACCACGTCTGTGACAGCCACCTTGATAACAATCCTGGCGACAAATCAGCGAAATTTGCAACAACAGCACAGAATGCATCACAAAAGCCTTTGCGTTTGCAAGGCATAAAACGGATGTGGAAATCAATGAATGTGAATTTTTTTTAGTGCCATTGCAGCACTGGCCTGAAGGGATGAGTGACAGTCCTGTCAACTGGCTCCAAATGTTCTCACACTGGCTGCAGGCCATTCTTATCGGCAAGCACTGATTGGTCTCTTGGACCCTACTGTATATATAAATGTCAAATCAAATGAATGGCAGGAAGCCAATCTATCTGAATCCACCCTGTGTTTTGTGTCTGTACGGCATGGATAAAATCCACCTGGCAAACGGCTGAACATGGCATTCCATAAAAAATTACAATTCCAGTTGTGTAATGTTAGTAAATTACGACAATCATCTCAGCACAAGATATTCTTTTGAAAGATCACTCTTTTTTTCCCCCTCCACTCGATGTCAAGCATTATTGTACCTACCACTGTGTCCTAATCAAACCGTAATTCAGCACCATTTCAACAACCTACACTCTTAAAAGCGTTTTTATGGACCTTTAACAACCATGAAATCGTTTAGACGAACAAACAGTTCTATTGGAAACCATTCTTTCGATTATAAAAGTGTTCCTCACCGAGATAAAGTTTCTATTTTTCTATACAATGAAAGCTTCTTTAAAAAGGAAATTTATTTAGATATGGCTCTTGTAAGAATTGTCCACAAATAATTTCTTTCGGGAATCAAAACTTAATACTGTTGTTATTATTATTAGACTTTTAATTTGTATCACTTAACATATTCAAATGTACTATATACAGTGATAAAGGAAATTCTATTATGAGAAGTAATCATTTTCAAACAATAAATATATCACGTAATAAACACATTCTGTTAAACAGTGGACTATGTTGAATTATTATAAAAATCGTCATATTTATACATTAATCATGTAAATAATAGCGTACTTTAATATTTGCGACAGACTGGAGAAGTTGTGTGGTTTCCATTACTGGTCTTTTAACATTTCTATCATAAAACATCAACTTACCTTCTCTTACGCCTCTTTCACAGTCGATTCGTGCTGGATTTCTGCTTCTGTTTACAGTAAACCCTGCCTACTTTGATTTCATTGGCCATCCAAGTCAAATTGACATTGAAAAATGCTTAAGCTGAGACAGACCAGCCCAAATATGTACATTTTAAACCGTTGTGTCATCCTTACCACAAACAGGATGCTACATAAAGGAGTGTAGTGATCAGTGCAAGAACTTCACATATTAATCGGAAGAAGGGAGTTTGACTGAAAGGCAATCCGACCAATCACAACGTCGGTGGACTTAAACTTGAAAAATGTTGGGTATTGATGTCTTTTCACGGATACCTCCTGATGTTCATTCATGTTTATTTCTGGCCATTACAAGTAATGAGAAAGATGAAGGATAAAGGATTCACAAACCCTACTTACTGTACTGTTTAAATATCTCAAAAAACTAAATTGTCTGAATGCACATTTCCTCTTTGCTAGGGACGTAGTAGCGAAAACAGTAAGTAAAGGGCAGGTCTTTGCAATATATTAATTATGCCATTTCGAAATATTCCGAAGGAGTACGTGTTTCTCTCAGTGTATGAGGGGCTTATGGCCCCGCCCTCTTTGGAAGTCTTATTTTTGCGCGGTTTATAAAAGTTATTGACTTAAAATGAGGCATTTTTAAAATGATTGATTGACATCAACATGAATCATTGGCATATGGCCTGCCTCCTTTGATGGTGTTTTTCCTGTTGGTCTGAATGAAAAAGCTCATTTATTCTTCCCCACTAGGTGCTGCTTTTGGAGCAGTTTTCCTGGTAATGCTGTACAGTATATTATAAATCAATGAAAGACTTTTTTGACCTTGCATGCATATCAACCTGTTATTGAGGACTTCCAAAACCAAAATCTAAACCTTTTTATTACCCATAATAGGGGTACTTTACTTTAAGGGCTTTTAAATTTATTATTATTTTTTTTTAAAGTGTGCAGCCTCACGTCCTTGTGCAGGGAAGTAAGGAGAGAGACTGGAGGTGGTGACAGAACAGTGGCAGAGTGTTGTCAAGGCGACAGATGCGGGTGCCTGGAGTGGGCCCTCAAGGCTAAGGGAGACTCGCTGTGTCTCGCCGGCTCAATGAGAACGAGGCCACAACGGGCGGCAGGTTTGTCAAAAGCCATTAGCAAGTGGAGGATAATGCGAAAGGGGTGAGATTCCTGTGTGTACATCCTGATGGAGGCTACCTCTGGAAACCCTCGGGCACAGATACTGCCAGAGTTTGCTTAGGTTTATATTTTTGATATGTATATGCTACAGCAAGTTAAGTTAAAAGTTAAGTCAGTAGGTTTGTTTATTTATTTTTTTAATTAATGCCTTTTATTCAAAAATTAAATGCTGTTCTACAAATAAGAAAACAGAGATATTCGTTTTTGCAAATAAACTCCTATACAGTTACCATTTAAAATAATTGCATAAAAATATGTTTATAATCATACAGTTTACAAAGTAAAGAAATGTGTATTACCTCTCTCAATATTTTATTTTACAGTTTTTAACATTACATTCTAAAATATTTATTCACAATATATAAAATAGTTATATATTAAATAAAATATTTAAAATTATTACAACTTTTAAAAATAACAAATGCAATGTATTATTATATTTTATATCTAAACAAAAAATATTTATTTAAATATATAAGCTAAATAAATACAAACATGCATGTATATATTTAAGAAAAATATGTTTATGTATATATAATATGAATATATAAAATAAATAAACTAAAATATTTTTAAAATACATACTGTATTTGTGTGTGTATTTATATATACATAATAAATAAAGTACACATACATATATTATGTTAACAAAAACCTATTTTGGATGTGATTAATTATTTGATTTATTTTTATTTCGTATTTTGAATAAATATTGTAAAATATATAAAATGATATTTTGTTTAAATCAAAGGTTATAAAATTAACATCATTACAGTAAAAAAAAAAGTTTATTTTCTTTGCCATATTTAGGTTATCATAAATAACTATATATCAATCACTATTTTTATATAAATATTTAAAATTATTACAACTTTTTAAAATAACAAATGCAATGTATTATTATATTTTATATCTAAACAAAAAATATTTATTTAAATATTTAAGGTAAATATAAGGTAAAATCCCTCACTTACACACCTTTCTTTCCTCACTCACCATTCTTGGGAAGACAAGTTTATTATTTTTTGGAATTCTGCCTGATTCTGCTGCGCAACAGCAAATGAAATTCATATTAAAAGTTCTCTCCAAGTGACTGCAGTTAATTGTGTGACAGAGCGTTTCACTCTCAATCTGACCTCTAATGGAGCACATCTCACCGCTGATCCTGCTCTCAACATGCAACCCACTTTTTGCGATGCACGCTCGAGGAGTTTAGCCGCCCGTCATGCTACTCCTGCCGCACAAAAAAAACACATCAACACCCTTCCAGGATTGCGTTTCGCTTGTCAGTCGGGGGTCAGAATGTAATTTCTGTGGGATACAAGCTATGTAAGCCGTGCATCATGGTCCTGCTGCATCACAAGTGCTGGAAGGCAGAAAACACACACTTGCAGAGAGAAACATTGGCAAAACACAAGATGCAGAAAATATCGAGTCAACAAACGGATACGCCAGACAAAGCACTTATAAATCCACCAGGTTTTTAATTACAACCAGTATACAAAAATAATGTGACAAGACAATAATGGTACTTGGAATGTGCACGCTTTTGTTTCCGCTCCAAATAAACACACACCGCGCGCGTTTAAGTGTTTTAGTTAGCGCTAATCACATCTTTGTGATGCTAAAGCATCCTCTTCCTCTAAAACAGACTAAATATCTTACACAAAGCAGCAAAACCGGACGGCGTGGAGGTAATGCAGGGCTGCGTATCAATTAGTAATGCGTTTGCTAGTTCTCTAATTTATTTATAGTATTCACAAGTAGCTGATGAGAGGGAACAGGCCATGAAAACACACGTGTGGAGTCGCAATTTCGTTTAGTGCCTCCGAGTTGCTTTTGAGACCGGAGGCAGATGCAAACTGGAGATGCCATAACCCATTTCTGTTGTCAAAAATTAAGAGTTGCGGACAGGCTGCGTAATTGCATGCCAGAAACATTGGATTGTAACCTGGCAGTGTTCTGCCCGCTGTGGCACCGTTTTCAGAGAGGATTAGATCCCAGGCAGTTCCCGGCTCATCTGGAGGAGCCGTTCAGGGCTATAAAACCGCATGACTGGCGAGGAGCGGAGGAAACTTGCATGAATCTTGATAATGTCTTTCACTAAACGGGATAATACTGGTTTACGTCAGCATAATAGTTCCTCACGTATATAGCTTTAAACTGTGGAGAATAAATCCTGGATGGGCACAGTGTGTGCGGGGAGATCTGAGGGCGAATCTCACCAAAATCATGGCCTGCTTCATATTTCAGCCCAACATCAAAGAGAGAAAATATAATAATAATAATGGTACATATAAGCCAATTAAAATTCATAAGTAAAACAAATTTGTGCTGTCAATTGATTAATCCTGATTAACGGCATCCAAAATAAGTTTTAGTGCACAAAATGTGTGTGTGTGCTGTGCATATTTATAATGTATATATAAATACAAACATGCATGATGAATAATACAAAATATAATATGAATATATAAAATAAATAAACTAAAATATTTTAAAAATACATACTGTATTTGTGTGTGTATTTATATATACATAATAAATAAAGTACACATACATATATTATGTTAACAAAAACCTATTTTGGATGCGATTAATTATTTGATTTATTTTTATTTCGTATTTTGAATAAATATTTTAAAATATATAAAATGAAATTTTGTTTAAATGAAATGTAATAAAATTAACATCATTACAGTAAAAAAAAAAGTTAATTTTCTTTGCCATATTTAGGTTATCATAAATATTTAAAAAATTATTCAAGATATAAAAGTCACAAAATAACTAAAATCCATTTCCATTTTACTTAAGTAATTTTTTAAAGTAATATTTACTTGTATTCTTTGCTGTTATTATTAAGGTATTCTAAATATGAAATTTTTTTTTTAAATAATGAAAAAAAAAGTATTCTAAAAAATATTGAATTAATGTTTAATAATATATAAAAATTAATTATATATATATATTTTAACAAAAATGTCTCAAAGTAAACTAAGCATTTCCATTTGACATTTTATAGTAATATATTTATATTTTAGTAAGTTGTTGTGAATTTTATAAATTGAACTAATTCAAAGTCAAAAGAAAAGTTTTTGACCAATTCGCTACTAATTTTTAATACTTCCCAGGAACATAGACATAGAAACCAAAACATTAGAAACATTCCTTATATTTTCATGTTTTCCATGACAAATACATTAAGCTTGAAAAAGTGCTTCCCTATTTCTCTTCTTTGAGTCACAGGCATCATATGACCAGGACACGAGCCCGAGATTCACCCGCTACAGTCGATATGTGTGTATGTGTGTGTTTATCTAGTGTTGACATCTTGTCATGTTGAGGGGTGAGAGTGTGTGTCATGTTGTTGAGGGCTGAGAGAGCAAAAAGTTGTCAGTGCAAAAAGTTTGTGCGCGAATGTCAATCCGTACTCTACTTTCATGGCAGGCCGTGTGCCAGTTACTAACTAGTGTGCGTCTGGGAAGCTACATCTGCTGAACGCGCAGGATTCCCGCCTGTCTAAATCACTGACTCAAGGCAGCTGAGGTTATTCTCTTGTCTACTCCGGGCTATTACACTACATCTGCTTTATATTTGGTGCTGGCCAAAGCTGACCACTACATCTGTTACATACAGTACCGCTAAATAACACTTTTCTCTCGCTGGATTTCTCGATGATAAATACATACAAATATAGTATATATATATATCTCACACACAGGACACGTCACGTCAAGATACACACCATCAACACCTCACAGGATAGCACTGTTTTCCATCCATAGTATATAACAAACTGGACAAAAAGAAGAGAGTATAGTTTGTTCTCACAAGTTTTGACAAAGATTTGTTGCAATACAGCAGTTGCGTGATGTGATATGAACCTATTGCATTTTTTTTCATACACATAGCGTTACATCCTGACAACACAACACGACATTCAGAGTGAACGAATAATCAGCTCCACAGCTGACGAGTTAGTAATGACTTGCACCATAATGCGGAGCAATTAAGTAGCATCACGTGGGGACAATTTGCCGTTGCTCAGGCGGTCTTGTTTTTCTTCTTTTCTTAATATTGTTGATTGATTGCAGTCTTCAGGTCTGGCATTCATTTACAATATACAGGATTTCAACATCGCATCCAACCTTAAAACACATCCCAGAAGGCACTTACATCAACTTATCAAAACATGCGTTTCTGTTTCACAATATTGGGAACATGTGGAAAGATGCTATCTTTCATCTGCAAACATTACCGGGCAAAGTCCAGGTCATATTTCACTCAAAATAAAAAAAACCCTACTAAATTGCATTGCATGAAGTAAATGGGGCCTACATAACAGATGCTTTATTGTATATACTTAAAAAATATTATCAAATAATAAATCACCATAATTTACAATAAAACATAAGAATCTTCATGCAAAGTAAATTTCCTTTGATACTGCTGTAAAATGTGACCTGGACATACTCTTTACGAGTTTTGCCCAATTATTATTTCAGTAATTACGTAGCCTTGGGATTGTGCGAATGAGGACGTGGCATCACTATGTAACCCTTAACACTAACACTCTATAATAACGTTCAACAAAAGATTCTATTAAAACACTAATACTAAAAACTTGATTTGGCAGCGTTGCTCTTCCAGTGCTCTCAATCTCGAAACACATTTTAAAAGTTCAGCACAGTCACTCACAATACATCACAGACCTCTCTGAATGCCTGACATTGACTCCAAATTCACACTACACAGGTGAAGTTAATACCTTTGCTACTGCTAACAACACAATATTCACAGGCTCAATAAGCTCCCGGTTTTCTCTCCACTTCTTCATTTTGGTCGCCGTTATCAGCTCGAATATTTCTATGTCTGAGCAGCACTCAGAAAAGTAGCTTTTCCATCCTTATTTTTCAGTGCAGTGATGCAACTTGAAGCTTTAGGGAGGGAGGGGGGGTTAGGGATAAAAATTAACAGCCTTGCAAGTCTGCAGCGTGGGTGAACACTGTAGGCTAGAGTAGCTACCGCCTTTACAGTCACTGGGTCCAGATAGTATAATCTCCAAATTACTCATGCTATATCTGCTTTTCTGGATATGGAGTTCTGTCTGGGTAGCGTCGCATCGGTGAGCGTGTTGCTCCTTTGTCATTATCGCTCTAACCTCCCTCCAACGAAGGCTCGATGCTGTGAAGCCAAGGATGAATGAGTCACGGCTCAAGTAATTCAAAGCGTCCATACAAGCGGCACGATATTATGCAAAGCACGCGCTCGTCCACATCTGGATGCACGTTGTTAGAGACTCATAGTTGTCCGAAATGTCTTGTTTTGTAGTTAAAAAAAAAAAAGTTGGCTTATGTGCGAGGCTTCAAAACAAACGCTGACCGGCTCTAGAGGGACTGGGTGAAGCGAGTGGCCTAATCTCGCTGCCGAACATACGGTGAGAGCGCTTCGCCCCTTGACCTTTTTTCACAGCTGGCAGCGTTTCAACACCGCGGACTCCGCTCAACCGGGCAGCATATGCCGCCTGGCTTAACGCTCCCCGCTGAGGTCCGTCAAGCGCTCCGCATAATCCCACACTCAAAGGCACGTCAGTTGCGTTTCTCTCAAGGCCCAGCCTCAGCCGCCAATCTACGATGTGCATTAATCTACTTAATCTGTTTTAGCGAAGTTAAAAGACAACTCGGTATAAACTCCAAGCCTATTTCCTCCTGGAAGGATTGGTGCTGAAGCTAGTCGTGCTCCCGTCTGCAGTTTTTCGATGGTTGCGCTCTATGGTTTTGATATAACTGGATTAATCAGGGGTTGGAAAAAACATGCATCAGCCAAAAACGCACGCGGCTAATGCACAACACTCTTCTGAATTAAACATGGCCCGGAACAAACCGTTCTGCAGAGGTTGACAGGAGTGTAAAAAACAAAAACACTATTACGCCTCAGCCTAGAACCCCTCGAGTCATTCAGAAAATTCCTTTAGCGTAACAAGACATCCGATTATTAACGAAAGCTAAAAAATAGTGAGGAAAAGTTAAAAGTGTTCACAGCTGGAGTTGATCGCGCCACAGATGAATGACCCAGATGCGAGAGCGAGCGTTGCCTTGCCTGCTTTCTTGTTTTCGCTAACAAAACATCCAGCTGTTCTCCAAGACGACATTCCCGGGATTTGATAAAAGAAGCCTGCCGTACGCAACCTGGAGAGAGCGGCCTTAGCTTCTAGGTCACAGCTTGCTGAGCCACTCATTGACAGTCCTGTATGCTTAATCACAAGGCTTTCTTTTCACTTCAAAGAGCCTACTTGAGTACTGTGCTCATGGGAGTGAATCAACCACCAAAGATGGATTCTGGCTAGAATGGGCATTAACGAGAAGTTACAGTTACACAACAACCAATTAACTCTTATTGTTTCGTCAGTATTATAAGTATGCATGTACGTGAGATGAGTAGCATTAATTAGTGTTTCGGTATTTCGGTTTGATAAAGAGTGCTTTCGTCTACAGATGTGACATTAACCGTTCTGCTTCCGCTCCTCAGATGGCAAGTTTCCGTCTTCTTGTTTTAAAAGGTCAAGTAAAAATCAGTCAGGTGTATTATCTGCTTCCTCTAGACGTAGATGGCAGTCCGGGAGATGATGGACCCATCTCGCTGGGACTCCATGTCGTCGTCCAGGTAAGGTACGCACTCGTCTTCGTGCCGATGGATTTGGTAGCTGGGCGGCAGTCCGCTGAAGCGGTCATACCTTTCGTCCTCTTCTTCATCCTCCAGGCTGTCGTTGAGAGCGTCGAACTTCCTGCGCTCGGCCTCGTTCATATCGCCGCTAAGCAGGATGTCATGTGCGGTCGGCGTGCTTCCAGTCATGCGCGGGAACTCGTTGCATTTCTCCGTCAGGGCGCCCGGGTCGCTTTCACGGTATGTGTAAATCGGACCATTGTTGTTGGCTCCCGCGCCATTCTTACTAGCCTTCTTGCCTCCAAAAAGACGGGTTTTGTTGCCATAAGCGCCCTGCTCGCCATCGCCCGAATATCCGTGCTGATGGCGACGACTCCGCATTACTAAGACGGCGACCAACGCACTGACCAAAACAAGCGCCAAGAAGCTTCCCAGAATGGCTCCTGCTACCACGCCAGCGCTGGACGGGTCTTCAGTCGACTCTGCAGAGGGGGGGAGGGGCACAAATGAGGAAGTTTCTGCTTGGTGGTGGTAGCTATTCTTCACCATAGGTGGTGGTGTACCATTTGGTTCAGTTTAGACTGAGTAATGATTTTTGGCTGCCCCCAGTTCCCAGCTACAAGTCCTATGGTGTGAGCCAAGTTTGCCGGATCCACTCTCGGGTCTCGGTTCGAGAAAACAACACAAACGTCCGTTCCTTCTACGCTCGGGAGCTGACCAGGTCTATTACACTACACAAGTGGAGGGGTTAAAAAGAGAAACACACAGATGGAGAAGGGATGTAAAGATTATGTCACAGTATGGTCATGCAAAGAGGAAGAAACGTAAGTTAGCTAGCAGCTACTTGGTCAGCTTGCGCACTCCCATCAAATTTCCGGGAACATGTCCAAGTCACAAACACTAAAGGAACACCTGCTTCAGGAAGGATTAGCCCCATTTCATGCTGGACAGAGCCTGCATGGAATGCGCTGCTTAGACAGCGTGCACAGGAAGTGATGTATGCATTCATATACGTATATAGTGGTGGTAAAGTCAAGAAAAGTAATTATATTTACAGTCTGATTTAATCAAAAGTTATCTGACCGAGCCTGTCTGGGCAACTTGAAGCGCAGTAATATAGCTTTGCAAGTCCACTGCATTGATTTTAGTTACATTACTGTATTACGCAGGTCAATATATTATAAAACTCTGGTCCTACAGCTAACCTTATAAATATGCAAAGCGACAGAATTATAGGAAAAGTGCATGAGTTTGAGGTTTTGTAAAAAGTTAAATGGCTTTAAAAAAAATACACCAAGCTCACTGATTTAAATAAGTTAGATTTTTACATTTTCCTGAGTGGTGCTTGTCAGTGCAAAACTCGTTCCTACAATGCAAAGGTGTTGTAGGTGCCAAGGTATTCCTAAGTGGTCTCTTAAATTGCTTTGAAATACAATAGCACACTTTACTCAAGGCGCACAATTTGAGAAATCATATCAGGCTGGTACAATAACTCAAACTGTACAAAAGAGATTGAGTTTCTTTTTTTTTTAATGTTCCACTCAAAAATTTTTTGGGACTGGTTTAAATTCTAATAGAAAAAAAAATATATATATATATATATATGTTTAATAATTATTTATAATTTTGCATAGCTACTGTATAATGTAAAAGGTATTTCAAATGTAAAAAAAATGCATAAAAAAATTTTGTAAAGTCCACCCTTGCTTTGGAAATTGCCTTTATTTATGTTCAAAACACAGATTAATTCAGGAACCAGATAAGCGACTGCCTAAACGTGAGAGCCGTTGAATCATTTACTCATGCATTTTGTTTAAAATAGCAAATTATAATGCACGACTACTGTGTGATGCTAGCAACGTGCTTCAAACGGTTTCTTATTGTCAACCAATATGATGTCTAAAATGCAATTAACTCAATATAAACTTCTCTTATTATTGTTGTACAAAACTGTAAAATCACGAGGATTAAAATAACAGTGACCCTAACCTTAGCAAACCATGCTACTGAAATAAGCTGAAGCTTTGTAGGGTGTTTAATTCAAAGGCCAAATAACATGCACACTCCTCTAAACTTACGCCTCGGTCAAGCAATCACCAATTCCACCTCCTGCAATTTCCCCTGTTACCATGACAATTTGAGTCATTATGGATTCAAGCTAATAGAAACAAGTCAAGAGGCTTTTTCCACACACACACACAAAAAAAAAGAAAAATCTCTGCTCTGTTCATTTTCGCGCTACAGGCTCCCAAACAACTGAGAAATATTTCGTACAAGACAAAAAGAAGTGTAGGCTACTGATGAAAATATACATGCGAACATGTACAAGTACATAAAATTTCTTCCCACCCAATTTGGATACGACTTAATATTCCTGCAATGTAACGAGCGTACGATCGCTGCCTCTCCCACACACTTTTTTCTAGTTCGTTTGCTCCTCCGCTCGTTTGTTTTATCCCAGTCCCGGGAGATATAGAGGTGCTAAAAGAGCTCTTTCTTAGGATACCTGATTCCATTTCTCCGTGGCTCTCAGTCCACTGTCATTAAAGTCTCTTCAAGCCCTGCTGAACTGAAAGCAGGATTGCAGGATTGGGACTGAGACGCGCACATACACACAACTACATCCCCAATCTCTCTTGACCTCACTCTCCTAGCGCTATCTCAACCAGATGCCACAGCTCAGGATCCATTATTCATTGGCCTGGCAGACAGTATCTGTGAATCCCACGGTCGACATCTAGCCCTGACACTGAGAGACAAAAGACAAAGGTGGGTCTAGGAGAGATACGGTGCCGCTTCACCCTGATTCTGAGCGCAACCGAACAACTAGCTCGTAATACGTTTTAACCACTCTTGTCGTCAAGTAAAAAAAGGGAGCAGCACACTTAAGATGTTTTGCATCTTAAATATGCCGAAGTGTGAGGGCTTAACCTTTTTTGGGTAAATTCAAGATATTGCTATCGAAGCGTTGGCACTTGGCCAGCAGCGAAGTCTCGCGCTATCGATCCACTCCGGGGCTAATAAAACATTATGCCGCTGAATTTACTAGCACAACTATGAGTGTTATTGAAAAACGTTGAGTTCTTACAACCCACATTGAGAGCGAACCTTAGAGAGTTGTGGAAGCTGTTAAAGGTCATTATTGTCTGGATGGGCTCACGGACAAAGCACCTCTTCAGCCCTCGTGTCCTTTAACGTGTCCGCTACGCTCCTCAAGTGCCATAAGTACAGCGCATTATTATTCTTCCACACTCTGCTAATGGCATGCTACAAATCCATTCAACATTAAAGTCCATGTTTCAATTTTCCTGCATATATGCATAGCTGGAATCAGTTGCTTGGTAGGGCACATACTCAAGATAATAATGCGAGTAATTACAACTTCTTAAAGAGATTTCGAAAACACAAAGCCTACTGTATATAGAGCATATTAGTGCCCGCCCACTTTTTCAGTGCCAAGTTTTTTTCCCATTCTTTTTCCCATTTATGTATTTAGTTTTTTTTATCTATAAAACTGTAAATTTTAGTTCTATATAAGAATTTTCCGTTTGATCTTTAATATAAATGCATTTATTACTTTTTACTTTCAGAACACAATTATACCTGCATTCACACAAGTTCTCTATACATCTTGTCATCAATTTCCTGGTAGAATTGATCAATTCCAGCTATTTTAAACTCAACAAAATGGCACCTTTCCCAAAGTACAAGGCGGCGCTAACTATAATTACAGCATTCAGGGTTGTAATTTCTGCCATTATTCATGTTTTCCCAAGCTAGATGTTGTAGACAGAGACCACTCTGCAAGCACTCTGATTGCTAGCAGAGCTCCACATCACGCCTTCACAAAGACGCCTGCTTCCCCCCCCCCCATCTATAAAATAACCTATTTATAAAATAACACAACTACCACCCCAGGTAGAACTACAACTGATATGGAAGCGATCAATCACACAACAACAACAGTGTTCCCGAAGTGATCCGCACATGCACGGCGTGAGAGCGATCATTATATTCAAATTTATTTAGGCTAAAATACACAGGTTTGTTGGCAGTGCAGAAGGAGAGGGAGGATGGATAGAGCGAACTCAGACAGATCGCATTTCCTTCCACTGTAAAAGATAGGCTCAAATCTCAGCCGTGGCCTGCGGTGGCCCCTCCCTTCCGCTGTCTCACGCGTCCTGTATTGATTTATTGGAGAGCTCAGGGCACATGCGTCCAGCTTACACCAACCTCTCCAGCTGTCCTCCTAAAGCCCAGGCTAACTGACAGGTGACTCGGTGACCACTAATGGTGCTGCCAAAAGTGATGCAGGAATGTGTCTAAAGGGCTGATCGACCCAAGAGTGCACTTCCACTGAGATAATTACTTGAAAAACACAAAAAGACCCAGGGTTTTGAGATGCAAAATCGAGTGCGTACATGACCGGGTCATGCTCAGAGTCTGTTACATCCAACAGATTTCGTTCTATGTAATTGGGCTTTGAACAGATCCTAAGAACCCTATTAACAGAGACACTTGTTTCCGTGCTAAAACACACATACACACACACATACAGGCATGCTTGTTGACGGCTTAAAGAGCGGGGCGTTAAGAGCTTCTCTGGAGGAGGATGGTATTTCTGACATGCACGTTTCGATCTGTGGCAGGCAATAATCCCAGGGTGCCTATCTTGATTTCTTTTGTCCTGCTGAAGTCACCGTGTGCACTGTACATCAAAGACCTGGCGTAAGCATGGCTGAGTGGATTACAACATCAGGATAAAAAGAAAAAACCTCACAACCTCGCCAGGTCTTGGGTCGTGAACATGTAATTTCCAAAAATGTCATCATGTGCGAAAAAGAGCTGGGTGAAAAATCGAACATTGGCATTTACATTCATATTACATGCAGGCATTTTTTCCCCCATTCATTTTCATAACGTCTGTGAATCTAATCAAACCTCTGATTTAATGTTTTGTCTGCGGCACCAGCAACAGTTTGGTTACCAAGGCTTTTCTTTTATGTTGAACAGATGAAAGAAATTCATATTAGGTTTGGAACAACTTGAGGGTGAATAAATAAACTGTCCCTTTACCCAGAATTCTTAGATTTTACTTATTGCGTAACATTTTTTTAATCCATCTGGCTCTAGATTGAGAATGATGGCTCCTCTGTTTTAGGGGAAAAAAACACCCTTTTATTGAATATGATGAGAAGACTGGAACACAGGGATCATTTTATAGTCTAGCCCTTTATGCAGAGCGCAAGTTTATTAGAGAGAAGTTTCAGGTAATGATGAATAATGACAGATAACAGGATTGTGGAAGCGGTAGAAATTGCTCGGCTAAGCCAGGCTAACCACAGCTAAGCTGTAAAAGGATCCTGTAATGATTTTTCAACAGTTCATTGCATCCGCCATCACATCAGTGTCAACATCCATGAGAAATTCGTGAAAAATGTGCCATTGTCCTATTTCAGACAGCCTGCTCCTCATAATCCACTCAGAACGAAGACTACTTTCACAAAGAAAATCGTGGGGAGTAATGAGAGCCTGAAAACTAAATGTTTATGGAAAAAAAAAATGCAGTCGGCTCCATCTGGGTAAGCACGGCATGTATTCTGTTTTTGAACATTAAAGCATCGGTATATATGCGGCCTGGCAGAGTATAAACTCTGACATGTGTACAAAATTGCTGTAAGGGAATGATGAAGGAGCGGCTCAGTAAAAATGCTGCTTTTAAGTAAGCCTCCATTGATTCAGACACAGTGATGCATCGCCTGATACATCTTTAAAGTGCTCCGAGCTGCCCGCTTTTAGAATAGATTGCACACGCGATGCATCAGAAACTGCGCCAAACGGCTTTGATATTCGATTTAGCGCTTGTACAGGAAGAAATTAGGATTTCTTAAGGCAAAACATTCTCATTAAAAGAATACTGAATTAAATATTTTAGTGTTCCAAATGGTTAATAATGTTACCGAATACTCAAAGGTTGCACATGAATCATGCGCTCGTTGCTTATTTAAGGAAAGCCCAGTAAATCATTAAATCAGTAGTATCCGGCCGGGTCAACAAGGCAGCCAAAAGCAAGACCCCATGAAAGCATCATTTCTATTCCGCAATTGATCAAAGCAGAGAAAAAGGCAAGCTGGCGAGCCCTCGTGTTTCCACAGTGCGCTCTGAGGTTTCGGAGCATCTGTAATGAGTCCTAATGATGGACGGGGTGGGCTGAGAGCCAGGTAATCGTGGCAGCCCACTTTTTTTATTTAATGTTAGCAGGGCGATATCTCCTCGCCCTCTTGCTGCCTCTGTCTTTGTCTTGATTTTCCTCTTTCTAAGCCGTGGGTGATAAGCTTCAACCAGGTGTCAGTCGACGGGTCTTTTTTTCGCTTATCTCACTTCCAGAGTTTCAGACATTGTTTTCACACCGCAAGGCTTAAGGCGCAATAGGTAAGAGCCCTGTAACTGCTTAACATGATGAAGTCATATTATATGCATATTCAAGAAACCAGATGTAATTATTTTGAGATGAAGTGTGTCATTTGTTTGATATATATTCTAAGTCAAACAGAAGAAAGATTCAGATGTCAAATCCAAGTGTATTCATTCTAATGCACAATGTCTCAAAGCGGCTTTACAGAAAATCACAATGTTAATGTTTATATTATCTTAACACTGTCATGCCTTTGTCACATTAGCAGATGAGATAGAATTTTGTGACTATGCAATCAAACCATTGAGATATGCTACATACAGAAATAAAGATCATTGGAGTGTGAGAAAACACTTTCCCTATATGTACATTAAACGTAAAAGTACTTTAAATTTGTCACTTTGTTCACCTTTTCTATTTTTCTAAACTAATTGTGAAATTTTCTAGCAATTTCTAAGAGACAACTGTTTGGTCTAATGCATGTTGCCTTTTGTGAGTATGCGAATAAAGTTGGATGTCTTATATAAAGTTGGACATATTGTCTAAAGAACTAGATCATAAGAAATTCGTAGTTCAATTTACCCTAAAAAGTGGCACTTATGGTCAATTTTTATAACTACACTCCTCATTTTTAAGAATAGACCATTAAAATCCAGTTCAGTTGAGCTCTAATTTGCAAATCTGGTAGTTACAGACCCAAATCTGATGATCCAAATGGGCAAAATCATGAATAGATGCAGTAAAGTGCCGCAGTCTACAATCAGCTTTGAATGAGCTAATCTTTGGATTCTGAAATTCATTTCACGCTTTCGCTCTATGTCCTTTTTTGAAAAGACCAACTGTAAATTCCTTTCACTGCTAGTTTGGTGCTGGTCTACATGATGAACCAGCGTAGGCATGCTGAAGGAATGATCTGAAATTAAATTTAAATTGAATATTGATTTGATAATGTGATGTACAACTACAATTAGGCAAACAAGCACTAGCCATTTGGCACCGGCTACTAAGTCTTTTGTTTGTTTCGTTTGTTTCATTAGGTCTGCAACAATAAGTTTTCTTCGCACTGTGACCAAGAAATTCTCAAAATATGATCATATTGTAAAGCATTGGTGGGAGAGATTGGTAGAGATTTGCCAAACAGCATGGTCTTTTTCTGGACAAATGAAGGCTTACTGACCAATGAACTCTTGCATTCAAAACACGTTGGTCTTTTCAGCCGAGCATGCGCTTACATGCATGCATGCAAATGTGTATCCGTGTTTTCTGCAAAAACTGCAGCCGCTACCAACCCCAATAAACGGCACCAAGCTGCAGCCAAGAATTTAAGCAGCTAAATGGCCTCTCAATCCCCCCAATAGAGTCTACAATGAAAGCCTTCAGTTTTCTGCATTAGCTGTCTGAAAATGGCTGGGGAGGGGAAAGAAATGAGGAAACACTCCTTCTTGGCAAGCTGCATGATTAGTCTGTTAGCTGGCACAAGCGGAGGTCTCCCCCCTTCAAGGCGAGAGGAAAGCAGGGGAAAGAAAAAGAGTGCTTTCTGCTTCCAGATTATTCTGTCTGGGGATGTTCCTTTAAAAACAGCCCTCCTTCCTACCGACTTTTCTCTTTTTTTACGCAAACTCATACACACACTAACAATTTCTTTCCAGCTAGGCCGGCGGACCCACTGGGAACCAGTGCAATCCAGTCTCATTCACGTGTACAGTTTTGGGAGCTGGGGGTTTTTAAATTCCTCTTGCGTCAGCGCAAGTCTCGCAGGCAATCCGCCGAGCTTTGTCATGGTGTGGCATTCATGTCTGCATTCGTATTAGGCCCTGTTTACACCTGACTTAATGACTTAATTGAAATACACAAGGCGCATCACAATACCAGCAGATGGGTAAACTAAAAATTGCAACTGGATAGTGAATTAAATTGTGTTCCCTGTCAATAAAACCCAGGTTTAATAACCCTTATGAAGTTTGCTGGTTTTAGTTGGTCTCGCAGCTGGTTTGACTGGACAGCTCGGATGGGAGATCAGCTAGTTTAGCCAGTCCCCCACCCTGACCAGCTGAATTAAAAAAAAAAGAAAAAAGCTCTCCAAAACCATAAAAACAGCTTAAACCAGGCATAAACTTTCCAATTTGCACAGACTGGTCAGTTGCGATGGTTTTAGAGAAGGCATTCTGACCAGGGGTGGCGAACATCGTTCCTGGAGAGCTGTAGCCCTCCAAGACTGGAGTTCACCACCCCTGATCTAGACCGGATAAACCAGTCCCACAGCCTGATAATCTAGCGGTCCAGCTGAAATGTGTCCAAAACCCCTCTTAAACCACATGAACTGACCAACATAATCAGTTTGTCCAAACTGCCAACCCTCAAGTTTTTTCCAGTAAAGGTTTCAAGACGTCACATACAACTTGTCAAGAACTTGAAGAAACAGCAGATGTCTGCAAAACCAGTTTGGCTTGTCAGTTTTGACAGTCTAAGAAGGGTTTTGGACACGTTTCAGCTGATAAAAGGTGGAGATCTGCTAGACCAACCTGCGAAACCACAGCTTGAGCATTCTGGTAAACCATCTAGACCAGTGCTTTTCAATCCTGTTCCTCAGGACCCACTGCACATTTAGCATGTCTCTCTTATCTGACACACTCATTCTAGTTCATGGAGCTCGTTTCTAATGAGCTGCTGATCTGAATCAGGTGTGTAAATTAGGGCAACATGCATAATGTGCTGAGCTGTGGGTCCCTTAGAACAAGTTTGAAAACCACTGATCTAGACCCATTTAAACCAATCAAGATTTAGCTAGTCCCCCAGCATCATAAGCTACTGTTTAGGTGTTTGATCTAGCTGACTTCCAACGCCGACCAGCTATCCTAAACCTCTCTTAAACCATAAAACCGACCAAACATAAACTATTTGTCAATGCTGCGAAGCCTTGCACTGTTTACTTTTTTTTTTTTTTTTATGTAAGATTTTAAGATTGCTGTCACATCCAAGTTGCCAGATACTAAAGAAAGAGCAGATGTCTGCCCATTTGTGCAAACTGGTCAGGTTTGAAGGTGTTTTGGACTATTTTCAGAGAAAGATCAGCTAGACAACCAGCGAAACACCAGCTTGACCATTCTGGCAGACCAACTAGACTAATGTAAACCAGCCAAGGATTTTCTACCGGCTGGTCAGTGTGGGAGGTTATTTAGATTCACCAGATAAACACTCATTTGCGATGCTGGCCAGACCGTCTTAAACCAGTCCCTACTTTAGGCTGGTTTAGGCAGTGTGTTTTTCAGCAGGGCCTGCATGATTGATCATCGCTGTCTCGAGTACTAAATTCCTTGTGTATTAAAGAAAAGTATCAAAGATTACACATATTGATGAGTAATTCTCTGCCACAGGCACATTTCACTCAAATTCAATCATATAAAATTATGTCACACACACACACACACACACGTCAAAACAGCTCTCCTACCCTGATGAAAAGAGCTGCTAGACCAGTACTAACCAGGAGAAATCAACCAGCATGGAAATCACTGGCCTTTTAAGCAGGACTCTGCCAAATGAGATAATTGAAAATGCAGTGACACTCCACTGTGAAGCGCGTCAACAGTGAATGCATCAAGAAGTGATTGTACGAGAATGTTTCTTTAAGCACCAGGCATGATAAAACTCTCCCCTATGATACTGATGTGAAAAGAGAGGAACAAAAACACATTAGAACAACATCCCACACTTTCTTGCTACAGAGCGCCTACAAAGAGCCTTTGTTCTCCCACAAGACAATTGAAATTTCCAAAAGGATTCCCACGGATTCTAAATGCGGCTCTTGCGCTTGCCTTGGCATGAGAAAGTGCCGAACGCACAGTGGCTCGTGGGCCTACACGTGTCCATTTAGCCAATCAGCCGTTCCGTAGCTGATCGACAACAGGTAACCTTTTAAGAAACGGACCATCAAGACGGTCTCATACATGACAAAATGTCCGTCAAGAGTGCGTTTCGGCACAACAAAGCTGTAGGAAAAGAAAGAAACCCATGCATAAGAACAGAGAGGAAAAGAACAATAGAGATCCGTTTTCTGTTAAAAGAGGTTAAAGACACAAAAGAACTGTGCTGTTAGGTATGGTGAAGAGGGAAAAGAAAATAACAAGTGAAAGGAAGAAATTTAAAGCAACCCGGCAAACTGGCTCACACCAAGTACAAAGACTCCACATAGAACAAAGACTTCTGGAGAAAATCTCACAAAATTGGGTTAGGCAGGCCAACTAGAAACCCAACCACCACGTAAGAGTCTGGCTTCTGAAGCCCACCCACATTAGACAAGCGTGCATGAGTCTGTAGTAGTAAGGAGAAACCCTTTTCCCTTGTTGTGTGTTTTTCTAAGTGCTGTGAATCACTTGTCCTAACCAGGCACGAATTCTCACTTAAGCATGCCTGGTTTGGACGCTGCACTTGAGCTGAAAAGTGTATTGATCAATAGTGCATGTGTCATTCCTGCATTGCGCTACTCACCGATGACCGTGGCGGCCAGCTCTTTCTTGCCAGAGCCCAGACTGTTCTTCACCTCGCACACAAAAGTGGTGTTCACCGTTTCGTCCACCTTCCTCACCAGCAGCCGGTACTGATCCACTCGTACAGAAGGCGGCAGCTGACCCGACGCGCTGAAGAACCATTGACAGAGAAAAGAGCATTTTTAGCTAGTCTTCGAAACCAGGGTGGTTTAACTGTCTAGTTTTATGACTGGCAATCAGGTCACCGCCATTTACAGAATATTCCAGCATTCCTTCTTTTCAATATTATTTAGTAGTATGCACTATATATACACTTATATGCAAACATAACATTTTTCTATATATATATATATATATATATATATATATAAAATATTCACATGTACACAGTACAGATATTATGTAAACAAAAATGTTTATTTTGGATGCAGTTAACTGCGTTAAATCGTTTGACAGCACTAAAAATAAGCCAGGTTTATTTCAGTAAGCCTGACTTATAAGCCTAGCTTTATTTGGTATACTTGTTTTATGAAACAGGCCCTAGATGCACATATAAAATAATGTGGCCATCAAACACTAAACAGAATTCAAATCTAAACTGCTTACATTTCTGGAAGAAATCTCTACCCAGGAAGTCAATTTGTATGTGTCTCTTCAAATGCTTAGAGACTGCTGGCGCCATTACCAGGAGGTAACAAAAGAGGCTAAGAGAAGATATCGCACAGAAATGATTGCATCAAATCATAATAAGCCTCGTGTTTTGTTTAGGACTCTGTTCTCAATGTTCCACAAACTCTGTGTGGTGATACCTCCCGAGCCACCTGTGTGCGTTTTTCTCATATTTTTATTAATAAGATATGTTCTATTAGGACGCTTATGCAAACAATTCTTCTGTCTTTGTCCACTGCTCTGCGGTATTTGATAAGTTTGAGCCTGTGAATGTTACAGGGGATTGTTGGTCATTTAAAGCCCTCGGGTTCTCTGTACGATGCTCGGCCTCCTTAATTTAAGGAGGTTTTTTCCACTCTAGGGACACATGTTTTAGCAATTGTCAATAGTACAGTAGTTTGTCCTCAGGTGTGTTCCCTGTTAAGTTTAAATGCGCAGAAGTGCAACCTTCGCTCAAATAAACCTGGCCTGGATACTGCAGACCTTACAAATTTTAGGCCAAATACCAAAATACCATTCGTGTCAAAAGTATTTGAAAAGGTTGCATGGAAGATCACAAATTGCTGGAAATTTTCCAGTCTTTGTTGAAAGTTTTTAATGATATTTTTTTGGCTACTGATTCTGGGGACAGTGTCATCCTTGTGCTTCTTGATTTAACTGCTGTCTGTGATACGGAGGATCATGACATTTTTATTTCTCGAACGGAAAAAGGGGCCGCGCTTTAGTGGTTTAGGTCCTATCTGGAAGGACGGACGTTTAGCGTCAGCAGTGGGGATTATGTCTCTTCCCCTGCCCCTCTGTTGTATGGGGTCCCACAGGGCTCAGTGTTAGGTCCTCTTCTTTTTTCTCTCTATTTGCTCCCCCTTGGGTCAATAATTAGGAGGCATGGCACGTCTTTCCACATGGATGCCGATGACACCCAGATCTATGTCCCTATTAAAAAAAGGGAGACTGTCGGACCACTGCTTCAGTGTCCTGATGACATAAAATCCTGGATTGCTCTTAATTTTTTTTAAAAGTGTCAATGAAAAGAAAATGGAAGTTATGGTTTTTTGGGGATATTACTGGAACTTCCACGGTTGATTTAAGTGCCCTAGCCCAGTACATCAAACTGACTATCACAAACCTTGGGGTTAAACTCGATTCTGACCTAAAGCTGAACGGTCAAACAGGGACAACAATTTGAAACTGTAATCCATGCCTTTGTGACTACTCACCTGGATTACTGTAATTCACTATTTTTGGGGATAAGTGGGTCTTCTTTGGCCCATCTGCAGCTGGTGCATAATGCATGTCTTTTAACAGGGAGTCGCAAGCTTGATCATATTACTCCCATTTTATACTGGCTGCCTGAACAACTTTTTTTTAGTTGTTTTTAAATCCTTAAATGGTCCTGCCCCCCACTGTATATCTGAACTGTTACACCCCTATATACCATCGTGTGCTCTTAGATCAGCTGAGTCCCGAAATCTAGACGTAAACTCAGAGGTGACCTTGCATTTACCGTGGCTGCCCCCAAGTTATGGAATGTCAGGCAGGCCCCTTCGCACATCTCAAAACCTACCTTTTCTACTTGGCCTTTGACAGCTGATCTGATATTTGTTGAATACTGTATATGTATGGCTTACATGTGCACTCTTATTGATTTAATAATTTTATTCTTATTTTACTGTTCAGCACTTTGGTCTGTTTCTGGGTGGTTGTAAAGTGCTTTATAAATAAAGCTGAATGAATGAATGAAGGGGTGTGAAGCTGTGCAAGCTTTACAAGTGTTGATGATTGCAATCTTCTCCATCTTTCCTTTGATCATCCGTCCAGACATAGACAAAAACATGATTTTCTGTTGCTTTTTTTCCCCATGAAACGTATCCACATTCGATTGTTTATTAAAATGAATGAATGGAGCTGGATTAAAGGTTTTTATTTAAAGCACAGGCTCTGTTCTGTCTCTGACATATTGCATGTTCAGATATTCATACAACAAAATATTCTGTCTGCTTTGAAAATGTTGGGAAATTGTGACTAGAAACTGGTAGTGAAAGAGTCTTCAATATTATTAAATGGCTTTCCATTGATATAAGAGTGACACGAGAGGCTTAGTTAAAGTATTAATCTTAGTATTTTTATGCATTTCTAATTTGCTTTTATTTGATTACATATAAGGATCTTTTTAAGAAGATTATTTTATTTTCTGATTGCTTTCAGCCTGTCAACCCCAATCAACAGATGAAAAAGAGAACCAAGGTCTGAAAACACAGATCGAGGTCAAACTGATGTAACGTTTTTCTTTATATAATGCATTTCATTTCACAATCAAACAAGCTGATAAATAATACAGTAGTAAGAACTCTGAGAATTAAATGCAAATAAATCACTAATGCTACACTATTTTTGATAGTATTAATGTAAATATTCACATAACATATCTGTTCCCTTTCCATCTCATGCATTTACAATTAACTGCATCCATATCTCTCTAAATGTAATGTTAAGCATGTTTCGAGACAATGACTGGAAAATAATGACTGCTTGTGTTTTGTAGTGTGTGTGCGTTTTTTTATGCTGCTTTAATGTACACCATTATAATTAGGCCTACTCCATCTAAAAAAGTGCCAGTTAAAAGTGTTGCATATTTGTCAACCAACTTCGAACCCTGCTATCAAACGGCTACATCCAAGTGTCTTTCGCCCAATAAGTCTTGCTAATAAATGTTGTCTCTCGATCTGTATCGATTTATGTTCTTCTTTATTTTGGTGAGAAAATAAAGTTGAAGCAGTGAAGCGTTAATAGGCTGCTGTTGCTTTATACCGCAGGCAGAGATGCTTCCTCAGTTCACAGCCAATTAGCCCGTGGCTGTTGTTAGCAGCGAAACTGCCATATTTGACTTTGTTTCAGTCATATCGGAGATGGAACAACAGCACATAAATATAAATATGAAATATGGATTCTCTTCAGACTAAATGAATAGAAATGCTAACGAAAACAGAATAAAAAATGCTTATATTGTTCTCTACGCTTTTTGAGCAAATTCTGTCAGCCGCTGAATGTTACTGTGTGTGTTTTGTTTCTTTTACAGAAGGAACTATTTAGCAGAATGTAAAAGCAGATGATTAATTGTGATAAATTGCATCAGAAATAAAAGTTTTTCTTTGCATAACAGATGTGTTTATGCTGTGTTTATTATGTTTTTATGAAAACACACACAAAAAAGTAAAGTATTTGAAAGTATTTACATGTAAATGCATTTATATATTTATTGTCTTATATTTGATATTTTATCTAAATATATTTAATATATAAACATAACATTTTCATTAAATATATACATGCATCTGTTTGTATTTATATATGCTTAATAAATATACACAGTGCATACAAATATATTATTTAAACAAAAACTTTTATTTTGGACGTGATTAATCATGATTAATCATTAACCAACAAAAAAAACTTCTTTGCTCTATTCCTTCTCTTGTTAAGTTATATTATAGCACTGCATGATGAACTAATCATAATTTGAATGTATTTCCCTGCATCATAGCTCCTGAACAACATTTGTGCTCTCACTCAAACCTGACACCGTCAGTAAGAAGATGAACGTGTTCAATGTAAATGTGCACATTCTGCAATTGTTTTTGTATTCAACCAGAAAAAATAGGGGTGCATAAACGATGACAGGATTTCAAACCATTGCTTAGAGTTTACTCACGCTTTCCAGGTCACATCAGTGGGTGCTGGATTGGCATCGGCTTGGCAGGTTAAAACAGCATCAGTCCGACCCATATACCAATTGTTGTCGTACCCTTCTATTGTCACAGTGGGTGGATCTAGAGAGTGAAAGAGAGAGAGACATCCATCTGTAAATCCTACATTGAAAGCACAGTTCAAAGGCTGGTTATCTGTGTTCAGGGGTGGGAAGAGAAGATACAGGTTTGCTGAAGGTGGCATTGCCCTATCGACTCTTAAAGTGCTTTGACACGCTGGAGAAATGCAAGAAAATGAAAGTGCAAGAGGTGAGGATGTTCCAACAGCACCATTTATAAAAGGAAACGGTGAAGTTGCAAATCTCTGGCATCCTCACAAACATTCCAGCTCAGCTATGCAAACACAGACACCTCAAACACTCTGTAAATAGCTTTCATGAAAAAAAAAAAAAAAAACGTGAACAATGTGTTGAGGCTGACATGCGATGTGAGGCAGAGGCGAAGATGCTCAAATGCATTTTTTTATTAAACTGGTGGGGAGCAAGGTGTTCTGAGCGAATGATACGG
This sequence comes from Enteromius anoplus, assembly GCA_032359395.1. NCBI lineage: Eukaryota > Metazoa > Chordata > Actinopteri > Cypriniformes > Cyprinidae > Enteromius > Enteromius anoplus. The sequence goes on from JAUMHG010000065.1 coordinate 17,563,977, forward strand.
GAGGGATTACGAGTTCACGTGTGTGCCACTGACAACGCAATTCTTTACAGGATTAGTTCAGCCAGAAATGAAAATTCTGTCCTCGTTTACTTGCTTCGTGTCGTTCCGAAATCGTATGGCGTTCGTTCTTGCTTGAAACGCTACAAGAGAAGTTTTGAATAATCTGCCGGTCGACTTTTCTTTTCAATTACAGTACAATGAGTGGGAACTGAAGCTTTCGTGCTTCAATAAGGACACAAAAGCGGCATAAGAGCCTTGGAAAGTTATATGGTAGCTTTGTGAGTAACGGAGCAAAATTTGAGTCGATTATTGATTGATAATCTTCCCCTCCAGTGAACTATTAGCCGGCAGCGAGATCATTGAGCGAGTGAAAGCCAATCACAAATGAATCCTTCAGACCTGCGTTGTGCTGCCAAAAGCACTGCGAGCACAAGGCTGTTTTTACTTTAAATAAAATACATTTAACAGAAACAAAACAGAATGGTAACCCTTTTCTCCCCATTAATTCTTAATTTGCTGCAAATTAATGGTTAGTGTGGTAGTTGTTAATGTAGGTATTGGGTAGGATTAGGGATGTAGAATAAGGCAGTAATATGTGCAAAAAAAAAAAATAAAAAAAAATAAATAAAATAAAATAAAATAAAATAAAATAAAATAAAATAAAATAAAATAAAATAAAATAAAATAAAAAATAAATGCTACCAAAAGACTTGTTTATTTAATTAACTTTAAATTTGTATTATTGAAAACAGTTGAACCTGAGATGAACTGTAACTAAAAAAATAATAAAAGTAATAGTTATTAAAAATCTAATTAAAGTGGTAAGGTGTAATTTGTTCCAATTAGTTAACATGAACATATTGATTACAGCATCATTTTGTTGTCAGTTAATGAAAATCGTTGTTCATTGTTAGTTCATGAGTGCACTGACTGACTAATGTTAACATGCACAACTTCTGATATTAATAATGCATTAGTAAATGAGGAAATAAAAAATAAAAATTAATAAATGATGTAGAAGTATTGTTCATTCATAGTTCATTTTAACTAATGTTAAAAATTCTAATACCCAATTCAAAATAATAATAACTACTTAACAGTAAACGTTAACTGAAAAAAATACATTTATTTTATTTGCATTTAATTTAAAAATGTAATTAAAAAAAACAGTGCAACAATTAGTAATACAAAATATTAGATATAGCATTATTCGAACTTTAAATGTCCTTTTTATTGCTCCTTTTCCTTATTTGAGTTTGAGAGCCATAAACATCAGCATTTTATTATACTGAAAAGACCAACCAAGGTTTTCTTCAGAAATTCATTCTTTATGTTCCACAGAAGCAAGCATAGACTTTGTTGAATAACTGCTCCCACGGTGTGTGTGTCTGTGTGTGAATCTTACACTCCACCACCAGCTTCAGTGGAAAGGATTGGGGTCCAGTCTGCGTCCTCTGATTCACCACGCAGGTGATTTCCTCTCCGTTTTCATTGGGTGTCGGGATCATCCGATACTCGCTCTTCACGGTCACCGTGCCGTCTATCTCTGGCACTGAGGTGTGGTTATAGCTGCCGCCAATGGTTGTGATCCAGGAGATTGTTGCTTCTGGTTTTCCTTGGGCTGCTTCGCACCTGGCCACGACCACCTCAGAAGAACCGGCTTGCACCAGGATAGCTTTAGCAGAGTTTCTGGGTCTGGCTGATGGAGGGGGAAGAATAAATTAATAACTACAAATATCAAGAGTTTGCTGCTTTTTTTTTCTTCTTCTTTAAATCAATCAAGTGGCCGGCCCTTGAGCTAAAAGAAACTCAGCAAAGCTACTCAGCACTCAGACCTCTTATTGGATTCTATTAATGGAATAATAGTCAGTCAGTCATTATCCACAAAAAAAGAGCCACTTATTACACATCTACTTACTAAATAACAAAATAAATGGACATGAAATATTGATTGAATACTGGAGAAGAAAGAGCACAGAGTGATACAAGAGACATGAAACTAGCACACTTATGTAGGAAACCAGATGCCTGGGACAATCTGGGACGGTCAATTATACAGGTCATTATACAAAAATATTATAACTCACAGATCTAGAATCAAGCATATCAGAAGCTGTAATGATGTCTGAGAGGGGCTTTTCAGTGCAATACTGACAACTACAGACCTGATGGTCAACAATGAGATCAAATATTACAGATAAATGCAACCAAATGTTTAGGAATCCATCATTGTTTATCACAGGTGTTTATTTTTATGTATATATATATAAATTTGTCACATTTAATGAAAGCAAATGAGACATCTGCTGAAAAAAATGTAAACTTGATTTCATTGCAAAAGTTAATATATAAATTTAATGAGAACAACCTAGACAAAAAAAACTGCAGGAATTAAATTAAAATCTAATTTAATTTACAGAATGTCTTAGCTCATTAAAATGGATTCAACGTTCATGAAAACAACTGGAGAAAATTTTTTAACCATATTTAACCAAAGCAAATGATACAATCGCTGAAATTAAATTTAAAATTTCCAAATTCATATTTGATTGACTTGTTTGTCTATATTCACCAAAATTAACAAAATTCTATAAAACAACAAAAAACTGCTGAACTGAAAAAACAAATAGACAGATACTCTAAATGGTGTTTTACATACTTTTGCAAAAAAACTGTTTTCATTAAAAGAATATGTAGGAAAATATGGAATTTTAGTTCCAAAAAATGTTCTGTTGGAGTGCATATAAACAAAATGAGGAAATATCAGTGACAGGCTACTCATTTATATATATATATATATACACACACAGGATCATAAATGGTAACCCTTCAGAATAGGTTACACTTGTAAATAGTTACTTGTAAGTAAAATTACAGTAAGGATGTAGAATTAGGCATTAATATGTGATAATAAATGGCTAATATTTTAGTAATATGCATACTACTAAACAACTAATATATATATATATATATATATATTAGGGGTGTAACGATACGCGTAATCGTATTGAACGTATCGTTCGGTACAAGGCTTTCGGTTCAGTACGCATACGAACCGAAGGATTCAGAAAAAAAAAAAAAAAAAAAAGAATAAAGCGTGTAAAATATGAAGTTTTCAGTACTACGCTCAACAAGGCAGCGCAAACGACAGGACAGGGAACCTGCGTCTCCTCCTCCCACCCCCAAACAGACGAGAACCAGAAACACACACATTACAAACTACCACCCGCGGCCATCAGATAACGTTCGGCATTTCAACCCAACATCCAGCTGTTTAACCAGAGCTGCATCTTTCTGCTCTAACACACTAAAATAAT
>JAUMHG010000065.1:17605890-17631035 GCA_032359395.1 Enteromius anoplus
CAAGTGATTGCATAGATATTAATAAGAATAACATCGATCACCAGGGAAGCTACACAAGAATTAAAGTCTTTACAAAAGACACCTTAAAGCTGAAGTGTGTAATTTAAAATCGCATTAAGGTGACTAAACTGTATTGCAAAATAAAAGGTTTTTACTAACAGTGTCTTGTTTTCTACCGGTTGCACAAAACAGTCACACCCCAATTTCTTAACATTGAAAAACAGGTTGAGCTTTAAATAAATCAATATGCACGCCTAATCAGGACACGCTTCATCTGACTTCAAAAATAGGTCTAAATATGTCATGATTATGATGCAGCCAAAACAACTGCTGAAGAGCACAGAATCCCACCTCCCTTCATTATCCTTTCTGAAGTAGAGCTGTCAGGAAATTCGTTTGATGATAGGTGGCAAATGTTTAGTGTCATGCAGACTGGTTGGATTCGAACACGTTTACCGCATTTCAGGTATAACACTGTACATCTACAGCTCATTGAGGGTTTGAGAGCAGTCATCAAATAACAACAGTTCAAAAAAAACATCTTATGCCTCGCCATGTTATAACCAGCTTGTTTTTGTGTTGAGTAATATTTGATGGATAATGCTTGTTTAAATGAGTTCAGAGCGAGACTCGACAGGACACGGATGTTTGGATGTTGACATTCAGAAGATATGTGACCCTGGACAAACAAAACCAGTCATAAGTGTTTATCACATACATGATCTGAAAGCTGAATAAATAAGCCTGGATGGATAGGGCAATATTTGACCGAGATACAACTATATGAAAATCTGGAATCTGAGGGTACAGAAAAATCGAAATGTTGAGAAAATCACCTTTAAAGTTGTTCAAATGAAGATCTTAGCACTGCATATTACTAATCCAAAATGAAGTTTTAATATATTTTCAGTAAGAAATTGACTAAATATCTTCATGGAACATGATCTTTACTTACTATCCTAAGGATTTTTGGCAAAAAAGAAAAATCAATAATTATGACCCATTCAATGTATTTTTGGCTATTCCTATAAATATACCCCAGCGACTTAAGACTGCTTTTGTGCTCCAGGGTCACATGTGTAATGGTGAAAGTGAAACTGCTTATTTACGAGCGGCAACTTCCATACACACCTTAACCTGATCATGTGATTAAACAGAAGGCTATTTACTAAAGGCCTGACAGCTGATGAAACGATAACAGTGTGGTACTTTACATAACATCACGTGAAATCCCAGAAATACTTGCTCTGATGCCGGCATGTGTATGGGATTACTCTACAAACTGGTTTTGCTTCAGGGTTCACTGTAAAATCTGGTAACGCAATACCAGTTCATGGAAAATTCCAGTAATGATATTGGCATTTGGGTAGATAAAGAAACGGGCCTGTACTTGATAATGTACAGGATGTCTGTATTTAAAGTAAAGCAGTTTACAAATGTCACATACCTTCATAAATGTGGCCTTTTAATTCATTGATATTATATTACCTGCAAGCACAGCATTTTTAATACCTGATTTAAATAGACAAAATTTGAAGTTTTTCACACAGGTGGGCTTTTCTACTCTTTCAAGTAAAGTAAATATGAAGAAGCATATAAAACGCGTTACGAACAAAAATGCAACTGCATCAAAATCCCAAACTGAAGATCTATTAATATTGCCATGAAATCTATGTGCTAAATTATCAACATGAAGTGGAAGTGACATTTTTGCTTTGAAACCCAGCTTCGCCTTTTTTATTCACCACATTTTCAATACCAAAGAAATGAGTTCTTCTCCAGGCTGAGAAGGGCTTACATGTTCAACATCCCCCTTATGATTCGGACCACGCTTCCTAATGAAGCAGGAATTAACCTCTGTCATCTGACTTACAGTCGATTTCCTTTGGCTCCTCTCTCCTTCTTCCGATCTATCACCGTTCTGAGAAATGGTGCCGGATTTGACACTCGCCAATGTGAGAAAGGGAGAGAGAAATGAGAACCAGTGTGCCCGAGAATAGACTCAGCTATGACAGTATGGCTAAACTTTGAAAACTAACTTCTGTGCTTCGGAAACTCAGGGCCCAGTCTCCGGATCCGAGAGCAGTCACCTGTTCAGTGTCAATGCGGCTGACACTCAACCCACCGAGAGGTTTCACATGACATACGGATAGCTATCGGATGGGAGAAACGGGGAAAATGAGAGTGCCAATCTTTCGAGACCCCTCACATGAGAAACGAGATTAAAGCGAGCAAATGGAGACGTTGTCCTCAGGAGAGGCATTTAAGACTTCCTGTACTCGTGTTTTGCAGACGTACTTTGTGGTTTGTCCTCCATCCGAATTAAAAAAACATCTGTGTTTCTTTCACAACCTAGAAAATTTACAAAGCATTTTACCTGCTGTTTGTCAGGCTAACTCAGGCAGGCGTCCTCTGAGAAACCCATTCACATTCAAACAGGCATGTCTGCGATTTCCTGAACATTATTATTACGGTGTCAGATACAATAACCCAAGCTAAATTTCTTGTTTCGTTGCCCAATTAACATTCATTATAGACCTTTTTAACAACATTTTCCAGGTAAAATAACAGTTGGTGGTTGAAGATCTTTATAAAAGATGCCATATGAACAAACTGAAGGTGAGCCACTGATGTCACATGGACTGTTTTATTGGTGTTTTTAACCACATTTCTGTCTATGGAGGGTCGGGTGGCTTTCTGATATTATCTTTAATATCTTAATTTGTGTTCCTAAGATGAATGAAGGTCTTACAAGTTTGAAACGACATGAGGGTGAGTAATTAATGACAGAATTTTCACATATATACATAAAATGATCTGAACAAGTGCTCTGATCGGGCTGTCAAAAATACTGTACTTAATGTTGAGGCAGGCTGATAATCAATTAATTATCTTAAATCACATTTGTAATACAACATATAGAAAGGTTTATGATGCACACAGTCACTACCTTCGACAATACTTACACCCAGAAAATAAAAATCCCATTTCAGTAAAAACTACAGAGATCCAAGTCCCATCTGAATCGGTTCATGAGCCATCCGCTCTTAATAATTATAACTCCAACTCCATTTGGACAAACTAATCTCTTTCGGAAAGTGCATATGTGATCAGATTTGCAAAAAAATGTCAATTTGAACTAATTGAAAACATTTCAGAAAATTCTTCCAAGAACAAATGATCTGTTCTAGCAGAGTTTTATGCAGATTTTTACAGCCTTACACTATCATCTGTCAGAAAAATAAATAAATAAATTGTTGCATCACCCTGCATCTGCAACGTAACTGAGAACTCCTGCACTATAAAAGAGCAAAACTATTTTCTTATTGGGTCTCTGCATGCATGCCTATACATTTTCTATATTTGCAAGCACGTAGGTGTGCCTGGAAGTGGACAAAGCGCTAGTGAAAAAATGTTCCTGCGTGCTTGTGGAGAGTGTGTTGCCATGCCTGGATATCTTTCAGGACTAGTCTCGGTATTCAGACAAGTGTGATTCTGTAATTCTACAGTCTGCAGACCCCCGTCTGTTCCCGCTCACTTACTAAAACCTTTCTCAGACATTTCCATTGCTACAAAAAGAGCCGAACAAACTGCCAGTGGTATACAACCGCAAAGTCAGCTGGAATAAAAAAGCAGAAGCTCTCACACACACACACAGAACGACTAGGCCATCACAGTCAGCCGTTCATATAAACATTTATGAAATCTCCCCACGGAAGTCATTTTCCCTAACACCATGACTGGAGGTCCATGGAATCCTCAAGAAGCATTAGCCTTTCACCCTTCAACTCAGAGCTTCCGATGGCAGCAACTCTCCGGGGTTTAACTCTGCGGCTTGAGACATGACTGTCATCTCAATTCACCGAACCCAACTTAAAAACCACACAGGAGATCAAACCTTTATTTATTTATTTGGCTTTGTTTACTCCCAAAGTCTTTTTGGTTGGAAGCCGTTCTCCATTACTCTGCTTATACCAACCGAGGGACTCCAAATATTCATCAGCTGCATCTGAATGGCTTACACGGTCATTTCTTAACCTCTTTTCAAATCAACATGAAGTCAAAACTGACATGAATTACTCATTACACGCTCAAGGTCTGGCAGACGACATTTATCTGGGAATGCTATTCTGAAGAGAAAAAACAAAACACACGTTTGTCTTTCATCAGATTGTGACAACTTCCACAACGCAATCAATTACTATTGTTTTTAGTCTTTAAAATTGCTTTTATTCAGAAACGGGTCTCATTATGGAAATAAAATGGGTTGAGAATGAACTTGAGCTCTTTAAAATCAAAAATGTTCTTCATTTCCTTGCAAACTGATCACAAAAGGCCCAAATAAATGTTCTGCGTTTAAAATACCAGAAAACTACTCGTCTACTGCATCTACAATGCTAACGTGGTCATTTCACCACTTCGCTTTTAACTTAAAATCAAAACTGGCAAGTTACTTTCTTGAAGCGCACTCAAAGTCTTGTTAACAATTCATCAGAAATTGAAGTTCAGCTTAAGAAAAACATGTTTGGATTTCATAGAATTCAGGCAACATGCTAGCCTGGGCCCGCCCATACTTCCTGTGACGCCACATTCATTTCGCGAGCAAATTCAGTTTGGCAAAGCTGCCGTTTTAGAGCATTTCCGTTCCCCAAAAAGTGGGAACCAATGAGAAACGAGCTCCCCGGCCCCAGCACGACTGAGGTGGGTGTAACGCGATGACACAGCAGTTCTGCGGCGTTCAAACATGGTGTGTACCAAGCAGCAACAATCGTTCGACTCTGCTGTTGCAGCTGTTTTGAGAAATTTTCATGACAGGTTTTCTTTGCAAAAGGAGCAGAAGGTAGCTCTTCAAGCCTTCATTGCTAGCTACAATTGGTTATGGTGGCTTCAGGTTCCGTCGCTACACATATCGGAATGAGTGGTCTGATTGGTTGAAGATTCGTCCAGTAGTATACAGAGGCACCTGATGGACGCAGGGTAAGCCCGCCTCCCAGAAGGCAGGTAGTAAGGTAGCTTTGCCAGACTAAGCTCCTATGAGCTTTATAGTCGCGGAAGCCAGGCTAGCAACATGCACAACCCAATCCCTTCCCGCCTTTTTTCTAGTTAGTTTTATTCAGAAACATCACAAAATGGAAGTAAAATGGATTGAGAACACACTTGTTGGCTTTAAAAAAAAAAAAAATTAATTAAAAAGAGCTTTTCATCAATAACAAACATTCCATTTAAAACTCCAATGCTGTTATTCAATTCCCTGCAAACTGATCTCAAACACCCAAATTATCATTCCACAAATGCTAAAATGGAGCATTAAAAAATGCTTTTATGGTCATTCAAGCAAAACACGAAATCAAAATTGGACACCATTTACTTGTCAACCATGTAGAGTCACGAACAACAGTTGCAGCGCATGTTATTCTGGAGGAAAACTCTTCATAATCTTGCACAATCCAATCAATTCCTTCATCTTCCCCATCAACTGGGGTTTTATTCAGAACTGTTCCAGAAACATTCTAGCACTGTTCCGCACAAACTGGATCACAAGGCCCAAATCAGCGTAACGCAGGCAAGGTTTAATTACAAATTGCAAATGACATGGTCTTCAAACTCATCTCTCAGATAAAAAGCAGAAGATGAGAAAATGAGATCCTGTAAGCCTTTTTTAGATGACACAAATTTATTGTTGGTAATGAGGTTAACTCCGCTGTAAATTACAGAGGTCTGCTAAGGTGGAAGCGCGCTTTCTATTAAAAAGGTAGATTAAGCACATACAGATATAACTGCACAATTAAAAGCACAGCGTTAACGGCGCAGGGCTAAGAAAGTCAATCAAGCAGCAAGCTTCTGAAGAAGATCAGACGGTAATTAAGGCAATTTCAACTCCTCCCTCAAGAGGATCTCAATGAATCAGCGTAGATTTGCACTGGCTCAGGCAAACGCCGTTAACGTGTAATGCCCATCACGGACGCTTCTGACGAAAGCTCACCTGCATGTATGGACACGTTAAAAACTAATGAAAGTCCGATTTCAACATGCACTCGTGAATTTCTCATCATATCAAATTACCTCGGGTGGTGCATGCGATGTGCATTCGTTTTATAGCTCTACACTCAATTATTCAGATGTTTCTCCAAGAACTCCTACGAGCAATAAAAACAAACAGAAATGAGATGGTTCTACTTGCATGAAACATAAATAAGAACTCCATTAAGTCATCTGAGCTCTGAAAGAGCGGCATTTATGTGCTTCTTGCGCTTAATCCACCAGCAATCCATCTGACACATGAAAGGACAGCTAACCTGAATTTTAAGACAAGTGAAGCCGCAAAGAACTACATTTGCATTTTCCCCAAGGAAAAAAAACAATAGCACTTGCACAGCAACAATCGAAAGTGGCAATGTTTGCAGCAAGTCTAGATTCTGGGTTTTTTCCTGTGCACATATTATGCCACAGAGTTAGTGTTTTGTATTAAGTTAAGTTGTATTAAGTTACCCGTCAATGTATTAAGTATGTTACAGTGTTTGACATGTGGCCACTCAGGCCATCGTTTTCACAATACACCCTTAAGTGTGGGTTTTACAGGAAATGCATGTGCTCTATCAACCATTGCTGCTTACTAGCATGTATTGTGCACATTATTTTTTGACAGACAGAATGCTACTTTTTTTTGGTTTTATTAGGACAAGACAGATCAGAATTGACAGGAACTGAAGAGGGAAAGAAATCAGGAAAGGCCCTCAAGTCTTAATAATCTACATTGTCTACATTGTATTTATTCAAAACACACACACACACACACACGTCAAATGTGTTATGCATGTTACAGTCTCTGACAGACGGCAAGGTGAAGCCACTCAGGCCATCATTTTCTCATTTTTTCAGAAAGCAAGGAACTGGTCAATACACCCTTTAGTGTGGGTTTTACAAGAAATTCATGTACTCCCTTGACCTCTGCTTCTTATAAATGTATTGTGCACATTATAATATATTTTTTTTTAAAAAAGGTATTTTTTTGAACAGGAACTGAAGAGAGAAAGAGATCAGGAAAGGTCGTCGAGTCAGGATTCAACGCAAAATATTACATTCGGTACCACTATGAGTTTTTCCCAGGAAGGAACGATTTTGATGCACAAGATTGTCTTTTGTCTCTCGTAACAAAAAAATATTTTAAACCCATGAAAATGCAGAGAAAAATCACTTTTTAAAACTGCCGTCCCATTATTACCCCAAAGCAGCTTTTGACTCATATTAGAGAATCAATACAACACAGCACCGTTTATGCAGTGAACCAAATTCTAAAAAAGAACACACAAAATCAAAAATGGAATATGCAAATAGATGTTACAAAATTGCTACTCAGTATGAAAATCAATGTTGTCATTTCCATTGTAAATTAGTCGTTGAGATTTTAAATTGTAAAAAAGTAACCCTTTAAAAGACCACTTTAAAAAATCCAAAACTGGTGCACTTAATACTGTGTCCCAACCAACTATTTCCATAACTTATAGCTTTCAGCCTTGTGCTACAGTATATCCTAACCTGGCAGGATATAAGTAGGTTATATGCATCAGCTAAAGGTTTAAAACAAACCCTAACCGAAGCGCTTGAGGTATACCGATGCTGCACAGCAGTGGGATGGCTGTTGCTCCTTGTTTAAAGGATTGATAAAGTCGAAGGCGTAGAAAGTTTTAAAGAGGGCGGAAAAACCCTTTGAATGAGCCCAGGGTCACAAAAAGGCTGATCTCAGAGCCCACACAAAAAATCCCTCTCTGTAGCCTTCATTTTATCAGGCACAGTGGTGGGTGATAAGACGGCATGGCTGGCCTCCAGGAGTCCTCTGGCCTTCACTAACGGCACCGTATGACCAACTTATGAGGAGGACAGAGAGTATCTCTGAGACAAACAGATAAATGGGGAGACGGACGGAGACACAGAACAGATTTCCCATCTGTTCTGCAGCACACATCTGATTCCTCATTTACAACTGCAGCATATTTTCGAGTCAAGCGAGCAAGATTGCGCCCATCAAACAATTTTCACGTTTTGTACGCTCTGGAACTTCAGTCATTTCATATGCATAACCTACATCACAAAAACAGACAGTTTGGCCGTAATGGTGTATAAACCGTGTGAGACAGAGGTAAATCGAGGACAGACGGGGGAACTTTTTGTCAACACACTCAGAGGAAAGCGCTCTCCTGCTCTCCACTCTACAGACACTCATAAACAATGGAAGTGGAAGAGACAGAGGGTCTTACAGGCGACCAATCACTAAAGCCACCAGAACAAAGGCTTGAGACGGAGCTCTGAATGCACGGCGGGAGGAAAAAAAGAAAGAGGAGGGGTGCGAGGAAAGGGCATTTATTCAAAGGCCAGCAATTTTAGTCCCTTTTGCATGCTCAACGTGGGTGAGTGTCAAAGGGGAAGAAAGAGAGAGGTTTCTTCTGGAGGTGTGAGTTTCATTTTACACTCTCTTTTGGACAAAGCCGACTCGGAGGTCTTTTGTTCTTGAAAACCTGTTGGCACAGAAGCATATTGTTCGGCGGCGAGAAAAAAGGAATACAAGGAAACTACATTATAACGTATGTTTGTGCGGGACTTGCTCTTTGCCGCCGCTCTGACATTTGTTGCTTCTGACAGTAATGGAAGACCAAAGGGAGCCAATAAGAAAAGCATCTACTTCCACTTGTCGTGGTTCCCTGATCCCAAACTGAATTAAGCACTCGGCAATAATGTTTTAAACTCCCCTCCAAGACTCTAAAACAAGATGGATGCCATCAGATCCCCAATGAAAAGGGGTCTCCATGACAACTGCGAGAAACCTCCACCTCACCCCTGAAGATCCCCTCGGAGAACTAATACACAAACCTTTGACACGTACCAAAAAGATTAATGGGCTACCGAAAGACTTGTGCGCATTGTAATAACCCTCCGCTCGTCCTGAGGTGTAAACTGCCTTATCCCATGAAGAAATTAATAGAGGCGAACCCCAGAGTGTGCCCACGCAAGTTTGAGCGGCACTGGGAACTTGGCATGACTAATTGTGGTGCCACGATTCATCCATCCAAAACTCATTTATCCAACGGCCAAGATGCTCGTCTTATTTCTTGAGAAATATGTGCACGGGGAGCGCTCTGGATCAGGATTCATTTACAGCCACCCGGTGCCAGTTTAATGTAGCGTTTTCCTGTCCATTCACCCCCAAAAAATTATGTTTTATGTGACTGGCATGCAATCAAATGCTTGGATATGTAGTTAACATACTGGTCTGAAACCTCTCCAACCAGTTGCTGGTATCGTGTCACGTTTTCCTGGACATTTACATGAAAAGCTGATGTTTTGTGTGACCCGCATGCAATAAAATGCTCAGACATGTAGTTAACACAAGTATGCATGCATACTGGTCTGAAACTGGTTTGACACCTCTCGGCTCACTTTTCAGGTGTGAACACTGTCCCAGCAAGTGGGTAAGCAGTATTAAAACAGCGAAAGGGAAAAAGACTGACACATTATGAAGAGTCTAAAAATTGCTCTGCATCTCTTTTTTACTTGTTTTGCATTTAAGTGCTGTTCACACCAGGGAACAAGTTCATAATTGCTAAATAGAAAAGCCCACACCCCAGCTATGAAGAGGAATATCTTTGCAAGCAGTTTCAGAGTGACTTTTTTTAGATGATGAATGATAAAAACACAGACAGCCAATCAGAATCCATCCAACGTCAAAGGGGTAGACAGCAAAATTGCAGGATGCTATGATCATAATCAGAACGTCATCTTCCATTGGTTTGGACAATAATGTGGTTATTATAGTTATTTCTTGGCAATCGTTCTTGATGTTTTTTAGGCACAAATGAGTCTTCTGTATGTTGTTTATGGATGCTAGGCACAACTTTGTATGAAAATGTTTTTGGAATCATACCCACAATCGTGAAAAACAATGCCATTTGTTGCATCAAGTGTGCACTACATTGCTAAAACATGTAACCTGAGTGCTTAAATATGTGCAGAGCTTCAGTCCTGCAGTGTAGCCTCGGCTTACGCAGATCCACAGACAAGTCTCTTCTTATCAGAGGAAAGCAGCCCCTCCGAGACGCCATCAAATCACTGTGATGTTTAAACCACCAGGGAAGAAATGTCTAGGACCATCAGCACTAGCAAGACTAGTGTGGCAAATAAGGGGAACAGGAACTTAAAATGCAATTTTATAACAGTGGTATCTCAAAATAGCAGAAGACTTGCCTAAAATTCAGACATCATTGCATTTTTAGGAGTTTCAGCCAGCTGCACAGACCTGTCATAAAGCGCCAAGTGTTAACAACTAAACCCTGTTGCATTTCCCGCTTCCTATATAGTGTACAAAAGGTATAATAGATATAAAAGTTTCAAACTGTGAAGTAGGTGATTGAGTAAGACAATACAGTTACACCTGCTGCCTCCCAGCCTAAGAAAAAACTGATCACGACAAGCCACACCTTGCGTAACATGGCGTACGAGGCAAAGGATACGGGTTACGGTCAGTGGCTCTTATTAAGTTGACCAGGATAACCTAGATAAGCAGGTAAGCTGTAGAAATCGGCGCGCGCAAGCGTAACGCACGCATGCAACTTGCGTATCAACACACTTGGGACGGTCGACTTCACGTTAAGCGCTCAATACCGGCAAGCATCATGCAAATTACCTCTAGGTTTCAAAATAACAAAAGAGACCGAGTGGGCAGTGAAGAGATTAACCCACAAGTTACTGTGTCACATTACCTTGGCTGGACAGAAGACACGCGCAGAAAATCAGGCAACAGTTCATCATCGCGAAGTCGCTCATTCCGCTCTCGTCCGCGGGAGGTTAAACCAATCCTGGAAACTTTAGCATAAAATCTCTTTCACTTTGCGAAGCGAAACGGAGGCGGTGTGTCGAGGCTCGTCAGATCGCAATCTCAGTCTACGGTCCGCTCCAACTGCTAGTAAAGCCCGGAGTGTGCACAGGTATGTTATCGCGCGGAACGCTGTCGAGTCCTCTGCCTGACGCGACTCGCTCACTTCTTCTGGTCTAGCTGGAGCTCGAGAGCGCGACCGATGGAATTGGTCGTGATGTCATCGTCGCGTCACGCAGCGGTGGAAATGGAAAGACATTGAAGTTTAGAACTTGTGGATCGGGCTCACGCGAAATGCTATATACGCGTAAAGTCCGGATATTCCGTTTTTTAAGGGAAGTGTTTTGCGCGAGATTGTAATCGGCATGTGAAAGGAACAAGGGATTTAGGCAAAATGCCCCGTGGTAAATTCCCCCGGTTTGTACCTAACGTTTGATGCTCTGTGATAAAGAACATTTTGCATTAGGCTAAAGAAGACTTACAATTAGTTACATTACATGCCGCCTCAAAATAGTAAACTAAAATCTAATGACAGTACGTTTGATGGTGTAAAAAGTACAGAATTGTTTAGTTTTGTATCATAACTGTGCCAATGTCTAATGAACTTTACACGTAAATAGTGTATCTCGACAGCCCAAACCAATCGACAAGCTAGCCTATGTTTGATGGCGTGTAATGTATGGCATTATTATTGTCAGAAACCACTTTAATGTCTAATCAGATTCACCATCTCCGTTAATTAAATTGGATATTCAAGTATATTGAGAGAGTACGTTTGATGTTCCACTCAAAATTGTCACAGTAGACTTTCACGTCTATTCAGATGCACTATTTCAGTGAATCTAATTAGTTATTATAGCCTATTGCGACAGTGAACAACTCTATAATCTAACAGAGAACGGCCGATTATGTAAAATACATTCTAGCAGAGCGTTTTCCTGCCACCGTTGTTGCAGTTGAGAATTTATTTCAATTAATTGCATCATATTAATGGCATAAATGGACGGCACGCTGTTTATACGCGGTTCAAAAATATGCCCTCGCAAATGGTGAATGGTGAGTGCTTCTGAAATTCAATTCCGGGGAGCGACTATTATATTAAACAATAAACAAAAAGTTAATTTCCCACGCTGGCGAAATTGTCAGACTGTATAAATCAGAGGACTTGGCTTTTGCATGTTCTGCTCGTTTTTCTGATTCTGAACTTGTACGCTAATCTATTTTCACTCCATTTTGCCCGACTTGCTTCATACTTACACGGATGCCCATAACTGCAGTTGATCGACTGTCAAAACAATGCGATTTATTCAAATAAGGAGGTATGAAGGACAGGGTTGATGAATTCAGAGCTCTTCCCCTCTGGGAACAGCCTGCATACTAATCAGTGACCTCGCTCTGCCATCTATTGACGGATCTGCGCAATTACGCGCCGGAGTTCATTAGCATGCAGAGCGCGAGAGAGCTCTGTCAAATGAAATACAGCGTCCCCTCGGTTATGCATAAACGACTGCTTGCGTATACGTTTATAGTTTATACTAGAAGTTCGACAAGGCAAACTTTGATGTTGGCTGACAAAGTATTGCCTGACAGTTACAAAAAAACAAACAAAACTGCGAAGTTTGAAGGTTGCGCGTGCTTTGAACGATTCACCCGAAATGCTTGAAAAGCACGGGTTTCTCATCTGTCCAGATGTATTTTCTGTTGAAACTTCCTCATTTCAAAAGAACATTTGGCTGGACAAATCATTCATCAGTAGCCTACTTCTGTTTTTTTTTCAGAAGACAGACTGCACATTTTTAATGCATTTATCTGCTTAATGTTTATTTTGTTAACCGCCATGTGTTTATTAGCATATAGATGTGGACTAAAAGCCACAACGTTCTGAATAAAGATGGTCTTTTTAGATCTAAAAAGTGGGAATCATTTAATAGAAATTCCATTACCAAATATATCTGCAATAGGCTACTCAGTCTCACCCGCATCTGGAGATCTACTTCTGAAGAGTTCAGTTCCAGCACACCTGCTGTTATTTTCAAGTAAACGCAAAGACCTTGATTAGCAGCCGCAGGTGTTTGATTAGAGTTGAACCAGACAACTCAGAACATGGAATCCATCTCATATTAAAAATAACCACTGGAACTGGACTTCAGTAGGGTATGTTTACATGAACTCATTTTCTTCAGTCTGAAACACGTCCAAGTCTGAATCCAAGTTCTGAAGAATCTCATCATCTGTTTATATGAACCCCAATTTGCAGTCTAATTCACATATTTGCATATGCACTGCATTACATACATGCATATATTACACGTCTGCTGAAGACAAACCTTTAGCACGTGCAGTGACTATTCACCGCATTCAGAACCAGAGAAAGCCACTGCAATGTCACAGGATCGACCGTGGGAATCATTTTTGGTTTGATTTTGACCTTGATGATGTAAAAAGAAAGCTGACATGTGTCAGAAGAGATTTTTCTCTCTGAACTCTCTGAAGATTTTATGCTGGTTATGACTTTGGTAATGTATTTGTTCTTGGTGGAATAGATCTGCAATGCTGCTGATGTTGGTTATTGCTGTAGTCGTAGATTATTGTTGCTGCTGCAAGCAGTACAGAAACTTGCCACAGCCGATGCACAAAAAGTATTTAAAATAATATATAGCACATCTATACAGGTGGTGGGTTTCACAGGAACTCTGAAAGCACACTGCAAAATGCTCAAGTGGATGCTAACCAGCCAATTAAATGAACAGCAGCAAGCTCATTGCAACATGAACCAGTCAGCTTGTGCCAAGTCATTTAGCAATGTGAATATCGCCAGTTACGTTAATACCTGTCAGTCTGTGCCATCTTTCATGACTGAACTATAAATTTAAATATACAGTCCCTGATCAGATGCAAACAAACATATGCATCATTACAAGACAATGTCTATGTTTACATATGTAAACACAGACGTCATGATAAAGCACACACACACACACGCAGTTTTCAATCTGATGCAGGAAATTGTTAGATTTAAGCATTTACATGCTTAATTTGTTCATGTTGATTGGATTATTTTTGGTCATCAGTTTTAATCCGATTGAAATTTCATTCAAGTGGAAGGCTTTTTTTAGTCCTATTGTGCCATCAATCCGATTATAAATGTATTATTTGGCTGCGAGAAGTGTGATTTGACAACATTGCCAATATGGCGACTAAAGTGACGTCACATTGGTTATTTTCAAGTGACGGTAGGAGAAATCCAACTGCTTTCTATTCTGAATGTAATGTTTTCAAATGTTGGTGGTCCAACATAAAAAAAAAAAATATATATATATATATATATATTGAAATATAAGATTTGTTATATCTTATTTATTCCAGAAGCTTTTATGCATATCTGGCAGCTGCTCATATTCAATGTCAGGTCAGAGATAATCATGCATGATCCAAGTCTACATTATGTGTTATGCGTATACGTTTATAGTTTCATATAATTTAGTTCGACAAGGCAAACTTTGGTTGACAAAGTTTAGCCTGACAGTTTTAAAAAAGCTTAAAACGACGCAAAGTTTGAAGGTTGCTTAGGCCGTGTGCACTTTGAATATTTTAATACCCCAAGAAATCCTTGAAAAAGCACACTTTTGCGATTTTCTATGCTGATGTACTTCCAGTTGAATTTTCCTCATTTTGTCGAGCATTTGATTGGACCAAAAAATGTAGAGTTTTGGAGAATTCCAACAGTGTTTGTGGCATTGTATGGCATCTTTGTTATTTATTGGGATCTAGAGTGTTTTTGTCATTCATATATTTATTTTAAGGAAGGGTTTATGAAGCACGCTTCATTGAATTGGGCCATTTGAAAAACAGCACATTAAACATTTGTATGAGCAGATGGATAATTATGGTAGGGCTACTCATGCAATTATATCTCAATCCTACATCTCAACACAAATAATCGTTTTCTTCTTGAAATGACCGCTATTAGAATCCCCTGGGACGCCATTAGCAGCATTTCTAGGGGTGTCCATTTACCGAAAATGCCTTTAGGTCAAACGTAACTGCTGGGTTATTAAGAGCCTGTGAACTAAGAATGCCATGTATTGTCAGTGGGAGTAGCCTGTGAATGCATGACCTTTATATGCACTATTTTAACCAGCACATAGAACTTTCTGTAAGATTCCTGATTATGATGTTACCTAACAGCACTCACCTCCTCTCTCACAGATGCATCCTTAATATAGCTGAGCCATGGTCAGACGGCACATAGGAAAAAGAGCAATTGAGTCCTATTAGAATCTGTCTGTATTTCCCCACTCGGTGCGCGGTGTTCAATTGCGCTTGACGATGTGTATCTCATCTGGGCCAAAAAATAGCTTGGATTGCCGCTCACTGGGCCAATCGCTTCTAACGACCACTGACAGTTTGGCACTAATGATACGTTTTCAAGCATTCAGTGTCATTGTCTCCAGCACACTGTCCTAACCGGAGGTCCAGCAGGATGGCAAAATGTCCAAATCTGACAACCCTTTAAAAAAACGGCCTGAAACCTCCTTCACACTCGCATACTTAGCCCTCTGTCTGAGTTTTTGAGAGATCGTCCCTTAGTTCGGCCCAGCGGGCTCAGATTGATTAAGCTCTGTGGCTGCTTTAATGTGATCATGTATCAGTTGCCTGTCGACACCTTTACCAGCATAACTCTCCGGCTCTGACAGACTGATTAATACACTGAAGTGTCCATCCCCCTTCCTTACTGTTGCCATATTTTTCTATTCTCCTCAGGTCTCGATCCGGTTGCCTTCTGCCCTTCATTATTATAGTATATCTTAAGACTCCATTAAACCGGCCCAGCTAAGTGCTGCTCTGCTAATGGCGCTCCGAGGGGCTGCTGATAATACGCTATGATTAAACACATTAAAGGGACGAGCAGGCTACCACCCCACAGCAGGGTTCTTGTAGTTTTGCATACATACACACACACACAAACAATATAAAGGTCTCGTTTCATTTCTTTCAAATGTCTCACTTCTTAGGTTTTCTTAAAGGGATGGTTGACTCAAAAATGAAAATTGTTTTTGTTTGCTCATTCTCATGTTTTAAACCTGCATGACTTTCTTGCTTCAATATGCTTGTTGCGGCTTACGTGTCATTTTTTTAAAGGAATAGTTCAACCAGATATGTGACCATTTCAATTGATCATTTCAACCCATGCAATCTATTATTGCATAATTCATGTACTCATCCTCAAGCCATTTAAGATGTAGATGAGTTAGTTTTTGTCATTATGGGTGGTGTCAGAATGAGAGTCCAAACTGATGAAAACATCACAATCCACAGGTGATCCACACCACTCCAGTCCATCAGTTAATATTTTTATTTCTGTGAACTGTTCCTTTAAGCTTTTAGAAAGAACATAGAAGCGGATCTTATGACTCATCTATGCTATATTCCAAAAATAGAAATTGTAAAAATCTGTCATTTGCTCATCCTCATGTTCCAAACCTGCATGATGTTTTTTCATTAGCTGCGCTCTGCTTGTTGTTCTTTTATTCACAATTCTAAATGATTCTGAAACTTATACGCGAAAAATGCAAGAGCATAATAGAAGCAGTTTACATGACTCATGTGTTATTATGCAAAATTATGCGTTATTATGTTACCTTCATGACAGTAAAACAGACGCAAGGTCTGAGAATGAAATGTTCGTTTGAGTCCAAACTGATGAAAAGTTGATTTGGGTCATATTGCACCGATTCGGTTCTTAAGTTGACTCACTGATTCAATCCGTTTCTCGCTCAAAGATGCTAAATAAAGTGGAATATAAGTTATTTGGGCCTCATTTAATATGCTTTTATTGCTTTACTTTCTTTTTTACGCTTAAAAGCTTCAGATTCCCATTCGCTGTGATTGCATGGAAAAGAAAGTCATAGGGGTTTGGACTGACAAGTAAATTACAGAATTTTATGGTAACTATTCCTTTAAGACTCCTTTCGTCAGTTATTACGTTCCTTTTTAGTGTTCTCTCGGTCCATTTATCTCAATTCTGCTTATTCACCTCTTGATTACTGTGATATCAAGCACTTTGTTTTGCTGCTGGTTTGTGGGTCTTTTCATTAGATCTTTTATGCTTCGCTGCGGATTTGCTTAAAGTGCTAGTTTTAAGCTGTGTGTGTGGGGGGGAGATGAAAGCGAAGAAAAAATAGCAACACAGGCAAACAGAAATCTTGTGTCTATAATAATAAATATCTCAATTTAGCTGTAGGTTTTTAAAGGATTTGCTTGCTTTGTGAAAAAAGGTGTCGCATATATGTGCTTCTCACACATTTCAATGAATGCGCCCATTCACATCTTTTCATGACACATCTCTGTGTGTGTGTGTGTGTGTGTGTGGATTGTGTGGCCTTCTTCTCAGGCCACAATGTACTGAGATACTCACACAATCACTGGCTCGCTGTGATCGGCTCACATCCTCTCAACACCCCTCCATATATAGAAAAACCTCCGCCGCAGGGACACAAACAACATTTGGAAAAAAGGATTAAAAGGGTGATAGAGTGAGAAGAATAGCTGGAATTCAATGTGTGAAGCAGGAAAGTTGCTATGTTGGTTTTGGCTTCCAACAGGACTGTTCTCTCTCCTTTTATAGGCAGATGATTTGTCCAAGTTGTAAATAAATCGAGGTTTGTTGAAGAATTTTTATTATAACACTGCAATTTCTGTTTTGTATATTTACACTGTTATACATTATGTAACATATAAATTGTGCTATTGTTATTGGTACCTTAATTTAAAAAAATACGGATTTCTTACAACTCTCAATTATTTCTATTAGATAGCAATTCAATGAAATGGATCAAATGACGTTTCCTGCTTCTCAGATTATTTTACATCTCACATGGTTTTTAAAAGAGATTTCCTAAGTTTCTCAAACATCAAAATCAGAGATCTGAATCATATACTATCCACATCATTTTATAGATCTATATTTTACTGTACTAACAATTTCCTGTAAACTGTCATCTGAGTTTCTTTAATGAAGTATTGAGATCTCCAATAATTTTGCAACATTCTGGCCTTTTTTGAGATTTAAAAAGGTTAAAAAGTTTTTTTTAGCTCAGCAGATTTGCTTATGGTTCCCATTCACTGTAAAAAAATTACTGTGATTTTGAAAATGTGAAAATGCTGAAAAACCTGTTAAATGGTAACGGTAAATTCCTTTAAATTTTACCGGGAAAAAACATAAACTGACATTCTCAGAATTCCCTGTATTGCCTTTAAAATTTTGTTTAAATTTGATGTTTTTTCTCGTTTCTTCTTAGTTTTTAGTATTATTTATGTTTATCAGGGTTGTATGTTACATGTAATGTTGTTAAATGAATGTTTATTGCATATTTGAGTTTAAATGAAATTAAACCGTAAATTTAACTTTAAACTGTAAAAGATGTTGTTACCATATTTTTTACAGTCAAATTCAGGCAACCACAGCTGCCAGTTTTTTAACAGAATTTTTATGGAATTATTTTTACAGTGTGGGTTCTTATATAGATTATTCTCCATATATGTAGAAAACAAAGGCTACTTTGTGCAACACAAGGTCCTCCTGTATTGCATGAGATTATAAAACCTTTAACAGGATGCTATTTTTACACCCGAATTCCAACAATGAAGAGATGGACGAACCTGTCAAAAGGCCAACCATCTCTGTAGGACGCCATCCATCAGCTCTGTACGGTAGAGTAGATCCACACAAAAGCCACTTGAGCATTGAGAGAAAGTCAAATGAAGCTAATGCAGACAGGTATTTGAAGAAAATAAAGCCTAGAGTGCACGCCAGCCTCGGGAACGCTTCAAATATAGACTTACAGCCTCACGACAAGTCAAAGTAAACAGCCGAGACAATGCCGGAGCGGCTCCGGAGATGCCTTTCTGCAGTAAATATGTAAGACTAAACAAAGACTGCCGTAGCACTGCAACATAGCCTGCATTTACAGATCCACATTTATAATTTCTGACAAAGCTTGAGGAGGAGAAAAACAGGCGGATTTCCACAAATTGAAAGATTATTAAGAACGCGAGCCAAAAGGACTGGAAGCTGTAATCACTGCTGTCCTACACAGTTCTGAATGCTAATGTAATGAGATTTCTCTTTTAAATTTAAAATCAATAATCAAAAAACGCCGCGCAACATCGGAGTGAGGCATCATTTGTTTGATGGGAAAAAATCAATTGAAATTATTCAGAAATAAGCCTCATGCAAACATTTCCTGAGGCCTTGTCTGTATAAAATATCACTCCTCTGCTTCCTTTTCTGCTTTTTATGCAATTTCATTTCCTTTTGTTCTTTCTTCCGTAGAACCGAGCAGCTATTTGTCTTCTGCGTGCATGAAAAACAAATGTCTAACATATCAGCCGTCTTTGTGTTACGTGTAGCTCGTTTCTCACGTCCACGTGCATTGTGCCTCGCGTCCTGATGTGTTCTTGCAGTCTGAGCAGCACGTAGTTGTTGGTAAATAACATAAAGCGCTGTGTAGAGCCGGCGGGAAGGAGCAGTTTGATTACAGCCCTGCAGTCTTTATCTGCGGCGCGCAGGCAGACTTTGACACAGATGAGAATGGGAACGAGATGGAGGGATTTTGTCATAACAGAGCTGTGGGACGTCTACTTGTCAACCATGATCTGCTTAGAGTGGTCCTGAGTGTGTGTGCGCGCACAAACAAACGCTAGCTTCCACTGGAGTGTGTGATGGAGAGGAATCAGAGGTCATGTCAATCTTGTCAGTGATTGGCTTACAGTCAGTCTGTGCATGATTTATTGAAGCCATGTGCTTTGCTGAATGAACGTGAAGATGAAATCTGAATACAAACGACTGCGTGCAGCACGCTCTGAATATTGTGAAGTCGTGTGCTTTGAGGAACAGACTCAGAATCTTCTTTTTTTTCTGTGCTCGACTGTGGGTTTGAATTGAATTGGCTGTAAGGTGTGGAACTGGAATTCAGAAGGGGGAAGAGGATTTTACTGAACTGAAATTCAAATAAATTCAATCATGCACAAGAATAGATGTAACTAAGGTGTTTTGTGTAAGTTTCCATCTTGTTAAGTGGTTTTATGTTGTTTAGTTGTTTAAATTGGAGGTAAATTCCGGCATTTGGGAAATGAACCCTATTCCACAATGGCCCATTAAGATAATATAAAGAATATTTATTCAAATGTGTATAATTCATTTATAATATTTAAACACTTTTTTTATTATTTCATAAACAATTCTAAATAAAATTTTGTATTTAATTATTTTTTTTAATATTATATTTATATTATATAAGAAGACTGTAATTTGTATTTAAATATAAATATTATAATATACTATAATTAATTATATATTATAATTTATTAATTTAATTTAAGTATTTGATATTTTATAGTTTTTTTTAAATTATACAATTTAAGTACTTTTACATACATGTTTTATTATAAGATATTTTATATAATTTGAAATACTTAATATTTTATACATTTAATTATTTTCTATGAATTTAATTTATTTACATTTATTTATTTAAATATACTGACTTAAATGTAGTTTCCCTATAAAATTTATATTTGTATATTTATTATGTTAATCATGTTTTGTTTTGTTTTTTTGTTTTTTTTTTGTACCATTTAAAACAATTTATTATGCAAGTATAAATACTTCTATTATTAATCAACATGTCTGATAATATCCCATATATTATAAGCTTTAATCTGTTGTGACTCTTATTTTTGGAGCTTGAAAGTTCCATTTATTTCCGTTATGTGCAAACAGCTCCACAAAAACAAAGTAGATCTCAAAGGAACAGCATTATGATGAGAACATTTTTACAAGATCTGTCCCTTTAAGAGTTACATATACTGGCAAATGGGGGGCTATTATGTCGGTGATGAGCCAAATTTAGCATTGATGTCTGCATCCAAATTTACTGGAGCAACAGAAGAGGGGTTTAATGTAATATGAACACCATCCAATACAACAAAGAGTTCTTAAGCTCAGCCTCACTCTCTATTATTTGTCACAGCATTTCATATTGTTGGAAATTACACAGAGGACAGTTTTATTGCTTAGGGTTTGTTCTCTCATAGCTCAGAGGAACATTCCCAGGAGAAATACAAATACACACAAATCAGGCAATAGTTGACAGTAAGAGTAAAAGCAGTTAGATGTATGGTTAGCAGAGCTCCGAGTATTTGGTCTTGGAAGTGTTTGACGAGAAATGAGTTCAAACTGAGATATGACTTCTGATTCTCAGTTTGTGATGAAATCTCTTCTGAATCTTGGGGAGACAAAGTTATAGTGCACTGTCTGGAAACAATTTCATTAAAACTATTACAACGCATGAATTTTAGAGAGATAGACTCAAAATTGCTTGAAAGAACAGCATTTGATCTCATATGGGTAGTGATCTCTGCAAAATAAGCTGTTTTAAAAATGATTAATTTGTCCACTAATAATGTCCAGCATGCAGGAGTAGCCATTGTCATTCTGTTGTTGTTTTTTTATTGTGAACACATTTTGCGTAATTTGACAAAATTACAGTTTTAATAACGGACAATAAAAAGGTTATTTACCTTGATTTGTCTTTGTGTCCTTCACAGATAATTTCATCTGAAGATATTCTCTCCATGGACAGAGATGCGAACGCTGATGAACAATAATGAACACATTCATCAACTTCTGAAAAAGAAAATTAAATTCTATTTTTTTAGAAGGATTTTTTTTAAATGTGCGACTGAGATTAATTCATTGTCATTATTTGTTTATGTCACTTTATTTAGATCACCGTTTTAATAATGGAGTCTTAGAATGACTTTTCATATTCTAAGATTAAAAATCTAGCTCTGAAACAAAAGTAAAGCAAATCCCACACATAAAACTAGCAATAATATGAATGAATGCATATGAAAAGGCTTCACTGAGATAATATTCTAGTTTTTAAATATTTTATCATTTTGCATAATTGCCATCATTTTGAATAGAAACTGACCCTGCACACATATTTCTGCACATATATAAATGAGTAGCCACCCGTTGAGAATTCTCCAGAGAGTTTGGTTTGTGTAAGCGACATAAAACCTTTAGATTCACCCCCGTACTTCCTGCTCACTGATCTGAAATTTAGGCATGAGTAAGAGTAATGTGGCAGATATCGAACCCACTCAACCGTCTCCACAGCGCAGCCATCATCCATCCCCTGACATCAGCCCAGCCACGACTGGAGGAGGAGAGAGATATTTGCAGAAGCACAAGACGAGGACACCTGTGTCCTGCTCCCACCGACACAGCAGCCATCAACACTTGCCATCAAATCACCGCTGCCAGCAGAACCCTATCAATAACACAATCAATAAAGCCACATGAACTTCATCAGGTTCCCTGATCAGGTTTGATTTGTTTTCTCAAATACATGCACTGTGCAAAAAATCTAATAGATAAATCAGTTTGATTGCTTTCTCTTGTTGCGTAAAACAATCTTTAACAGGGTATTTTATTAGAGAACAATTGGAGCAAAAACCCATGCAAAATGCTTAGGCTGCTGCAGTGCAGTCACTAAGGTAAAGTGTTTGCAGCTAAGGTGACCAAATTTCTGAAACTGAAAACCAGGGAAATGTATTAATTTAGTGGTGAAAAGGTTATTAAAATGTCACTGAAATCTCTTATAATCTGTGTATATGTAAAAACAAACGACTAATAATGATTCAATTCTAAGTTACAATCTATTAAATATCACAGTGTGTGTAATAGCAAATAGTAAGTATTATAAATAGCAAAGAGATCAAAACAGTATTTTAACAAAAGTATGACTTTACAAAAACATCATTTCAGATGACATCCCTCCATAGACAGCAACACGTACTAAAAACAGAGATGAAACAGTCCATGTGACATCAGTGGCTACGAGAATAACCTACTTGTTTTTCCACAAAGAAAGCAAAAATAATAATCTACCTCTACCGTTCTTCTCCCCCAACTTACGTCTTCTGCCATTTTAGGATCTATTTCAACGCAACACATGCGCACGCTTTAAAGTATTTGACATAATCAGCCTTGTTTACATCCGAGCGAAAGCACGCACATGTACGTAATCTGTGGCTGTTTGCACCTAGAGCAGTGCTTCCCAAATCTGTCCTGGAGGACCCCATGCCCTGCATGCACATTTTTTATGTCTCCCTAATAAGACACACCCAATTTAGCCCTTGCAGTCTCTGCTAATGAGTTGATGAGTGGAATCAGGTGTGTTAGATGAGAGAGACATACAAAATGTGCAACGCTAGGGATCATCCAGCAGACGTTTGGGAAGCACCGGCTTATAGGAAGGTACGCTTTCATTGTGTTACGTCTTCCGCTATTTCCAGGTTCATTTATGTTATTTTTGTTTTCTTTGCGCATAAAAAAAGGATTTGCGTATCGTCGCAAAACTGAAGATGATCCATTGATGTCACATGGACTGTTTTACTGGTGTTTTTACTACGTTACACTAGTTGTCACTTCCTCTGCGATCGATAAAAGTATGCTTGTTTGGTGGACTGTCCGGGGGACAGGCAGGTAGCCCGGCGGATCCCGACCCCTAGGAGGCGAGGGTTGACTGATGGTCGGAGGCCAGCCGGGCCACCGCGTGCCCCCCGGGAGGAAGTGAAGACAAGTGGAAGCGGCGAGAAGGCGATGAGTTGCTAACCGGGTGATAGTAGCTGAAACGGTTATGGTAGCAGTGAACCGAAATGGAAAAACCCGGAGAAGAAGTCTGGTATGTTTGGGCCCTCTCCTTCGGTCTGGCCCCGGCTCTGGTGGCGGTTAGGGGTAGGCGGTGTAAGTCAAAAAACGTAGATACTGGAGAGAGGAAGCGAGCTGTATTGAAAGGTCTCACAGGTTAAAACGACATGAGAGTGAGTAATACTGACAACATTTTTGGGTGAACTAAACCCTTTAAGGAACGTATAAAGGGTGGCCAAACCCTTTTATTTAATAAATACAATCGGTATTACTTTAGTTCAACATGTAGGCTATAATTGAATATGTTACTAGCTTGAAACCCATAGCATTTTCTGTTTTGATATTATTATTATTGTTGTAATTATAAATAGTCTACACCGAATTGTATAGCACAAGTACATCTACTATTTCATTTAAGCATTTAAGTGAATGTACTTTCACAGAAAATATACTTATTGGCATTTGAAAATATAAGGTCAGATAAGTTGTACTTACACTAATAATTATTCCACACACAGTTCTTGTGTTATTTAAAAAACTGCAGCTTGTAAATAATGAATGATTAAATGTGATATTTAAGTGTTTGTCACACTGATCTCAATTAATAAGCATGCTCATTATCAAGACAAATTCATCTTTGAATAAAATATATATTCTTATTTCAAACTGATAAAGATCTGACGCAACAAACCTGATGTAAAAATATGAATGGATTTTTTTTAGGCCTATACAAGGTTTGAATGAAAAACGTGTAAAAAAAATAATCCACAGGAATGTTTTTAAAATGCACTGTTTGTAGGCTTGTTGATTTAGTAGACAAAAATAAAACCGCTCTAATGCAGCTATAGCACAGCCCCTTATTTGTTCACCTGCATTATTTATAACACACACTAGCAGCCAAACTAATGTTTGATTCAGGGCCTGACTGGTGCAGAGAGGATGTGCCCCTAAAGCTGCCCCGAGCACTTTCACCCGGAGGATGCTGCTGGGCTCAAGTTGTTTCTGGAGTTTTTTTGAGCAGGCAGCCACCCGCTCAGGGTTGAACTCGGAAGAAAACGGATGACTTTTCTCGGTGTCTCCACGCTCTACGACCCCATTAGATCCCTGTCAATCACTCAGATGATCTGAAGCGTGATCAGAGAACCCAAGCATCTGGCTGCAGTCCATCATGCTATAAACTGTCTGCATTCAAATCTACATTATACATCACATTGCATGTGTAAGAAGCATGCTGGGCTAGAACATCTGTCGTCCATTTTAATCAATAATGAACATAACTGTAAGATTCGTAACCATCGAGACTACGTGTAGACAATGCACTGAGAAGCGAGTTTTCCAATGCTTTAGTTTTCACATACATTTTTTTCAAAGTATATTTGTATCAAGGTTGATCAAATCTAGATGTCAAAAGGTTATTTTATGTTAATATTAATTTTTTTCCCCCTTGTACATACATTTTTGATTAGTTAGGCCTATATATTTTCATGTATTTATTGTATTTATATATTTTATTTATATATGTATTAACACACTCACACACGCATTGTTATATATATA
>JAUMHG010000065.1:17703782-17720139 GCA_032359395.1 Enteromius anoplus
TCAGTTAGTCTGACTTATTGCCAGTTAATTTGGTTTAAAATAAGTCAGACTATCTGCCATAAGCCTGGCTTATTTGGAAAACTTGTTTTATGAAACACCCCCTAGTATTGCTTATTTCTAAGGCAGAATTTACTTAAATGGCCTAATCCTGGCTGAGGCTAAGCCTTGTCTATGAAACCAGGGGGCTGTTCCATAAAACAAGATTAGAGTACAAGCCAGGCTTATTTTGGTTAGTCATGCTTATTGTCAGTAGATTTGATACAAAATAAGTCGGACTAACTGAAAAAAAGGCCCCTGACAAATAAGCCTGGCTTATGGCAGATAGTCTGACATATTTTAAGCCAAATTAACTGGCAATAAGTCAGACTAACTTAAATAAACCTGGCTTATTTGGTAAACTTGTTTTATGGAACAGGCCCCAGGTGTATGTTGGATGTGTTGTTCTCAAAGTAACATTGTCCAAAATCCCATTCATTTATGTTTAAATGTGCATTAATCGATCCATATCCCCCTTTCAGGGCAACATCCGAGTGTTTTGTAGGGTCCGCCCACTGCTGACTGGCAATCAGTCTGATATTCTGCACATCCAGCTGCCGGCCCATGACAACAAGGCTCTTACACTTGCCAAAACAGAAGAGGTAAAAGCTTACCATCATGCTTCTGGTTTTATAGATGTTTAGTTTGGTATAGTCTAAAGTAGCCAGACCTTCAGACTGAGGACAGAAGGCTTAGACTCAATCACAGCTTTTATTGGCCAAGAAGCACCCCAGACTGTCTGAGTTGTCAGTTGATGTTTATGGCATGAAACTGTGAAGTTAATATCTCTACAATAACATACCAGCATGCAACCAATACAGATAAGACCGAGACTAAAGAATGCCTCTAAATTCCCTCTCATCTTCCTCAGTCGCACACAGGGCGCACCGCTGACACTCAGAAGAGCTATAACTTCAGCTTCGACCGTGTGTTCGGGCCGCAATCTTCTCAACGTGAGGTTTTCGAAGAGATCTCCCTGCTGGTGCAGTCTGCTCTGGATGGGTACAATGTTTGTTGCTTTGCTTATGGTCAAACCGGCAGCGGGAAGACCTTCACCATGGAGGGGGGCGATTTTGAGGATTTGTGGGGAGTTATTCCACGTGCTGTCCAGCAGATCTTCAAATCTGCCAAAGCACTCCAAGAGCAAGGCTGGCAGGTAAGGGCGATGTACAAGTTTTATTTCCCACTCCAGGGCATTGCCTTCTCATGGTTTGTTTATTAATGAAATGTTTCTGTGTTGGTATTTTTAGTACACCTTCACTGCTAGCTTTGTGGAGATCTACAATGAGACTCTTCGAGATCTTCTCTATAAGGGAAAACCAAATAAGAGACCTGAGCATGACATCAGGAAGGTCTCCAATAATGAGATCACAGTTACCAACCTGACCTACCAAAAGGTCAACAATGAAGATGAGGTACTGCTCTTGTATATCTTATTATTGCACAGTGATATCTAGAAATCTGTGTTGTATTTGATCTGTTCTCACAGGAGTGTGCAGTTCATTAACTTTCTTTCCTGGTGTCTCAGGTGCAAAACTTGATCATGCTGGCGAACCAGAATCGGTCCACAGCCCGCACAGGCATGAACGATCACTCTTCACGTTCTCACTCTGTGTTCCAGCTAGACATAGAGGGGCAGAACTCTGATCGAGACACCAAGTGCAAGTGTAAGAATCACAGAATTCATTGATTTCATTCATAAACTGCACTTAATAAAGGAGAATGGAGCTCTGATTAGGAGTCTTAAGTACGGCTGTCAAATAAAATTTTTAATTTTGAATATTTTTTTGAATTTAAAATAAAAATCCACATTCAAATGAAAAAAAAACATTGCGTTCAAATTTTAGATGAGTGATGTAAGTGTTGTTATATATTTTTGTCAGCTTTTTCAGTTGAAAACAAAATATTGCAGAAAAAGAGAACTAGAGAGAGAAAAAAAGAAGTTGTTCAACTAGTTTTTTTTCCTCCCATCGTACCACATCTAATGTTTTTAAATGGAAAAAAAGTACTGTGTGATTGGCTTTTGTCCCTTTGTATTAAACTATGCACACATGATGCTGCTTTGTTTATAATTGAGCACCTTAATTATATTTGGTTTATAAACATCATGTTTTCTTCCTCAGATAATGTTATTTTGTTTATTTAATAAATGTCCATCAATAATTTTTTTCACATTTGTGGTCCCCACCCATAACTGCAACTATGCCTTTTAAATTAATATATTATTCGAAAATTGATCATATTCATGTGCAGAATTATTCCTTTAATTGTGTGTTGATGGTGTTTCAGCTGAGCTGTGTCTGGTGGATTTGGCCGGTAGTGAGCGAGTGCAGAAGAGTCAGTCTCAAGGAGAACGTTTCAAGGAGATGACCGCCATCAACTCTTCCCTCACCAACCTGGGAATTGTGATCGCCGCTTTGGCCAACAAGGTATGCTTTTAGTTAACTATATGAAACCAATTCTGAGTTATTGGAGAGTATAACACTCTCAATATCATACTTTATTTTCAAGACAGAAGTTACTGTCTTCTAGACTTTGTACATTATGCATTTTAAGTATCAAGCTATGGATGTTGTCTTAGTTGGGTTACTTGCTGTGCTATAAAGATTTCGTTGTCCTTCTGAACATCTACAGGAAAGCTTTATTCCCTACCGTAACTCAAAGCTCACGTACCTGCTCCAGAACTGCCTCGGAGGCAACAGCAAAACGTAAGTACATGTTTGATTTTATAGCCTGAGATGGGTTTTTTCTTATAGGTTTGCAGAATATATATTTCTTGTTAACATGTGCCTCGTTTGTTTTCCTCTGTACAGTTTGATGTTTGTGAATATAGCACCTGAGGAAGAGAGCTTCGGTGAGTCGCTGAATTCTCTGCGCTTCGCCAGCAAGGTGAGTGATCTCATATGATCTATGCTTGTTTCAAGTCTCTTAATCTTCAACACTGTCTATAACACACATTTACTGTGTTGCAGGTCAACGACTGTGTCATCGGAACCGCCTCGGCTAATCGGAAGTAGTTCAAGCTGCCATTTCCACTTTAAAAAAACGTTTTTAACCTTAATCTGAATTTCTCTTATTTCACCTTTTATCCTCACCTGTCTTTGGTATATTTTTATATTTCCGTGAAGAATTTTTAATGTCCTATCTTACTAGCAGACCATTTTTATTAATGTTTTAACCACCAAATGCATATTTCACTGCATCTTGGAAGGGGATCAATAAAATTTCTATTTTGGCATGTAATGCAGTGATGCGCCTCATTATGATGCCAAGTGGACAAAGTTTGGACCGTTTCGTTCTTGTGGATATAGAATGCAAAACAGAATTGTTTCTTACAAAGAAATTATTGTGGTTATCATAGTTTGTCAAAATACTTTATTAATACTGAGGTAACTTGAACTTTGCTACTGTTCTCATAAGAAATAAAATTTCACAAACTCTGAAAGCTTCTTTCAATGCATAAAAGATATCCAATTATACAATATAGTTATAGAATTTAAAATAATAAAGTTAAAGTAATAATGAGTTACTGGCCAAATGTTGTAAATACTGGTATTAAACATGCATGACCAAACCAGTCTTTAGTAGCACAGGTATATTTGTAGTAATAGACAAAAACACTTTGTATGGATTAAAGTTACTTTTTCTTTTATGCCAAAATTCATTGGGATATTAATTAAAGATCATGCTCCATGAAGAGATTTTGTAAAATGCCCATCACACCTATATCAAAACATTTTATGAATAGTAATATGAATTGCTAAGAATTAAATTTTAAAGGCAATTTTCTCAGTATTTATCAAAATTCATATTGTTCTTTGTTGTCCTGTCCTACTGAACTATACATCAGTGACAAACTTATTTACTCCGCTTTTAGATGATGAATGGACTATTATGACTTTTTTTGGTTTGGTTTGGTTTTGGAGGGGGTTTACATTTACAAAAATCATCTTCCAGTATTAAATACCAATCCTCGGTCCATAGTTTTAAGGATTGGTTTTATATTTCGTTTGGACTGTTTTTTTTTGAACGATTACTATTTTTATTAATTAAAAAAATAAAAAACAAAAATGAAGGAAACTAAAGAAACTCCTGGATAAAACTGTTTTAGATTAAGCTACTGCTTTGTTAACTGCTCAGTTGTTGTGAAAGGCTGGAACAATGGTTTACAATTTTTATGTAAAGATGGTTATAATTTCTATGGTTTCTAATACTCCAAAACAGCACTTGTTGCCATGACGATAGAGAATAGGATTCAGTGTTTGCTTCCCTTATTTTAGTCGGCGGAGTCTAGAGCAGCTGTCTGGGATTTCTTAAAGGGGAAAGCAGACTCCTAACCCGATGTCGGTCCACCATTACTCTCGGCATTCCCGAAGGCTGGGAAACGTCGATCTATCACGATGAAAACCCCTCTTTTGAGTGCCTGACGGACATATTTAAATCGGTAAGATATCTTCCGCGATAAAACGAGTCTGGTTTAGGAGCCGATCCGCTTCCGTGCTTCTTAAGGCCACACGGACTGGTTTCGTAGCGGCTGGTTAATGTAAATAAGAGCCGTGCACGAGCCCTGATCTATAAACCTGGGCTCTGAGTTTATACGTGGATAGCGTTATTTTAATACACGCTGACATGGAGCTTGCGAAAGACACGGGCTGTTTGTTGACCAAACATCAGTGCAACTTTAACAGATAGCAAAATATTCACGATAAGGCATTATAACAGGATCCAATGAAACTATATTCGTGATATATGTCATTATTAAACCACAGGAAGACTAGGTAACACGACAGTAAAGTCTTCATGCAGTGCCTGGTCAGTGCCCCTTGTTCTTTGGACCTGCAATAGCGTTTGCTGGGTTCAAAGAGAAATAAAGAATATTTGTTCGAAATTAATCCGGTATTAAGTGTATCAAAACAACTATTTTTAGCTAGTTTGTTTACATACTTATATTATACATCTAAATCATGTTTATGTAGTCTTATTAGCATATCTTTATTATATAAACAGCATTTGTTTTCATGAGAAAGTGCCTGAAAGTCAGTTATGTTCAATTAAGTGAGCTTACTCTCAAAATTAGGTGTGGAGATTATTTAGCTGATTCTGTTGTCACTCTGGTTTAAACCTGAACTGTGTGTGAACAGGACTGACAAACATATTCTGCTGTGAAAGTAAAAACTGTGTCCCCCAAATGATGCACTTTACACTAAAAGTACACTATCAGTGTATTTGGTTGGAGTAGATACAACGTATGAATTTGAACTTACTTTTCCGACAGTTACTTTTCAAAAAATTATATTCTACTAACCTATTTATTATTTATTGTTATGAATATAGGCTGTATAAATGAAATTTGCACATGCTATATCCACCGTGTTGCATAAGTTGCGTTGCTTCACTGCCATTCCTAATCTCTCTCCTGTGGCCTCATGGGATTGTAAAGTGTCCATCGAAAGCACTTAAGAAATATTGCATACGTTTCACCTACTGTTTTCGAATATTATGAACTCTTTTTGCATACTGTTTCTCATTTTAGGTGGGAATTTGATTTTGGACACAGCGTACATATTTATTCTATGCACTATGTAATCAACTGTCTGGTGTAAGAATTATGTAAGGTTATTTTGTCATCCAGTATTGAAGCCTTAATAGTTCCTCCTCTACAAGAACGTAATTAAAGCTGCAACATTTAATCGCATGAAGTGTCTATCATTTCACACTTAGCTTTTACAGTTAATAAAGTGCATCATCCAGGCATTTGAAGTGAATGTTTTCTTTTTGTCAGTGTGAACACACCAATCACATTATTTATGATAAGAACGACGCATAATAATGCATTAGAATAGTGCATAAGCATGCCAATTGGTACAGACATTGAGTTTGCATTGAAACTAGTTACTTTTCCTTTGCAGGAATGCAGTCGGCCACGGCGGAGCAAGGCTATGGTGACTCTGCGGGTTCGGTGGTGCAGGTGTGCTTCCCCAGTGTGCAGCCCTCGGTGCTGGACAGCCTGAACCGGCAGCGTGAAGAAGGCCATCTCTGTGACCTCTCCATCCACGTTCAGGGCCAGGTGTTCAAGGCTCATCGGTGTGTGCTGGCTGCATCGTCACCTTACTTCCACGACCAGGTACATACTTACCTTGAAGCCTAGATGGAGTAAAAGATCTAAACATGTATTGAAGATCACTCTGATTCTACATGGCCTCATCCTCTCGCTTACTGTTTCTAAGCTGACAAGTGATGTACTATTTGGAAATTCTCACTTTAGTTGCTGACAAACACTTCTGACTGATGTTAAAAAATTAATTGCTGAGCATTTACTGAGAGAAGCCTAAAAATATACTTCAAATTATCTTTAAACACCAGAAGGCATGCTGCATGGACTATATATGGAATAGCCTAAATAAAAAAAAGTGTGTGTGTAATGAAATATATTATAAGCTCATTTTTAAATAGAATTATTTCATGATATTCTGATCAATTAAAAAAACTAACTGCATATGTAAGTGCCTAAAAATCAAGATGATTCAAATGATCTGTGAACACATGGTGTGGTGCATAGACTATATATATGGAAAAAATAAATAATACAATAACTATGTGTAATAAAATATATAATAAGGTAGACTTTAAATCAGATTAATTACATTAATTGCATTAGTATTTACTGAGAAAAATGCAAATAATTTATTATCTTTGAACATATTGCATATGTATATATATATATATATATAGTGATTACTTATTTTTCATATTATATTTTTTTAGTATAATATTTTAAGTATCAATCAGTGTTTAATATTTTGTTTTTAATTTAAAAGTTTTAGTAATCATTCTTTAAAATTTTAGAAAGCGTTTATTATTCCTAAATTAGCTTCAGTTTTAGTTATTTTACTCAAACTACAAAAATTAGAAATGTTGTCTTGGCAACTAGCTGAAAGAATATGGCTTTTTATCATTTTATTATATTTTACTGTGGGTAATGCTTATTTTATTATCTATTAGTCAATCTAATATACATCTATATTTTGTGTCACTATGGCTTTTATGAGTGTTAATTACTGTCAAATGTATTTAAAGCCATATTAAAAATTGATAAAATTAAATAATTCATATAAATAATTTAAAGCTATACAACACCTATGAAGAACTGCATTGTAGTTATATAAGACAAGTGCAAATTCCAGTCAGGTGCCAAGTTCTGTAACATTTCACAGACCAATTTTCTTTCACAATCAATATTATTTATATTATTTATTTCAATTATAACGCTGCAGTCCATAACTTTTGGCGATCTAGCAGTTAAAGGTAATGTATTTAGGATTGACACCGAGTGGTTGAACTAGGTATTGCAGTTCAAATTCAAAATATTGGAGATGGGTTTTTTTTCACCTGGCCACCTCCACACGCAGGTTGCCAAATTGAAGACGTCAACTAGAACGAGCGCAATGAGGATGGAATGCGCTGTGTTTATGCAGAGCAGGCAACCTGGATGACGAAACACTACTGACTTCGTGATTGGGAGATAGATGGAGGGTGGCGCTTCAGGCCAAAACAAAACATGACAACATAAACATCAGTTGAGGGCTGTAACTGCTTTTTAAACGTGAACATACAGGCTGTACTACTGCTGTCAGCGATATGAGTAATTGAAATTAACACGTTTTCTTAATGCCTGTTGACCATAACAGAGACATTTTATGATTATAGGTTCCTTTAATAAACAGAACTGTGTGCGTCTTGCAGAAGAACATTGCAGCAGGAACTATTTCTCTCAGTTTATGTCTATGATAAATCACACAGGTACAAGGCTACTCTGCAGTGAACCAGTCTAAATAGTCAGAATATAAACACTTATTACAGGTGTATCATAGTGATTCAGACCCAGCCAAAATCCTGGTTTGGAAAATGGACTCAAGATGTAATCGCTTATATAAGTTTCTGTCAGATTGATCTGTGCCGTATTCATTAGCCACATCTGTGTTTCAGGTGCTGCTGAAGAACATGTCCACCGTCACCATCCCGGCCGTCATGGACCCGCTGGCCTTCGAGAGTGTCCTCAGTTGCGCTTACACCGGCCAGCTACGCATGCTTCGCGAAGACATCGTTAACTACCTCACCGTTGGCAGTGTGCTCCAGATGTGGCACATTGTGGACAAATGCACTGAGCTTCTCAAAGAGGGCAGGGGAGGCTCCAGCGGAGCTCAGGGATCCGGAGACAAGGAGAGTGCGGGGCAGAGCGCCAGAGCCAACAAGAACGACGGAGGAGACGCACCCTTGACTCCTCAGCCTCCCAGCCGCCCATCCTTCAGCGAGAGCCAGTCCCCGAGCAGCACCAACTACTTCAGCCCCAGAGACGCACACTTCGGCGGAGCGATGGTGACCACTGGAGCCGTGGGGGAGAGCG
The DNA here is from genome assembly GCA_032359395.1 of Enteromius anoplus. Classification (NCBI taxonomy): domain Eukaryota; kingdom Metazoa; phylum Chordata; class Actinopteri; order Cypriniformes; family Cyprinidae; genus Enteromius; species Enteromius anoplus. Next base: position 17,712,223 of record JAUMHG010000065.1, read on the forward strand.
CCATTCACTCTACCCCGACCTACTGCATGCCCTCCGGAGGAGAGGAAGGGTTCATGATCGAAGAAGACGAGGAGGACGACGACGAGCTCCTGTTCCCCAGGAAAAGAGATCGGGGGGGCAAGCGGAAGGTCGCGACCTCCGTCTCTGATCAAGAGACGGACAGCTTTGGCGTTTCTTCGTATCAGGATGGAGACTCCTCTCCGCCTCAGAAGCGGCCGTCGTACAGTCAGCCGAGCATCATGCCCAGGAAGCAGTGGGTGGTGGTGAAGACGGAGCACGCGAGAGACGATGACCTGATCGTGGTGTCGGGAGGAGAAGAGGGAGGAGATGATGAAGAGGAGCGAGAGATGGAGATGAGCAGGGAGAGGGACAGGACATTTAACATATCCAACGTTAGGACCCTCTCAGGACTCAGAGAAGAAGCTGAAATGGAGGCACAGGTCAGTAGTTTTCCATCAACTTAGGGCTAATATTTTCCAATATATTGGGTGTGATATTAAAATAAAGAATATACAGTACTGTGCAAAAGTCTTAGGCCACTAGTATTTTTACCAACAAAAGATGGTTTTAAGTGGGTTATTTCTATCTTTTGCGGTAGCGTGTGAGCTGGAAATATCAGTTTACATTTCCAAACATTATTTTCGTGATTAATTGTAATAATGCATTGAGATTAATGTCTGACTGCAGCCAGTGCTCCACACAGAGATCTGATCATCATCCAGTCTGTCTGGAGTCACACGAAGATACAGAACAAACTGAGACATACTCAATCCAGAAGAACTGTGTCAACGTCTCCAAGATGAAGAAAAAAACCTACCTTCACAGCTACAGTACTGTTATATCAGACACTCGTGTAAAAATGCTGTAAAATGAGGATGCTTTCAAAAATAATGCCATAAATAGATTTAATTCATCAATTTACTTCTATTAAGTAAATCAAATAAATATTTGGTATTACAGCTTCTGATCCGAGGTGCACTTGCCCAGTTTTCCAGGTAGGTTTATTTGAAGTATCTTGGAGACGTTGCCACAGTTTTTCTGGACTGAGTCTGTCTCAGTTTGTTCTGTTTCTTCATGTGACTCCAGACAGACTGGATGATGATCAGATCTCTGTGTGGAGCACTGGCTGTTGGCAGACAATAATCTCACTGCATTTTTTGTTGGTGAAAATACTAGTGACCTAAGACAATAATTATTATTTGCTACTATTTGTACAAAAACTGTATTAATAATAATTTTAAATAGAATAATTTTAATATGCTTTTCATTTGTCCTATTAAGATTGAACAATGCAAAAATGTATAGTTAAAAAATAAAACCTCACTGGTAGATTTCTTTACTTTTTTGAACCTGTTTATACTTTAAACAAGTGGAAAAAGTCTCCCAGTAAAGTAAGGTCAAAAACACTCGCATTCAATATAGAGAGCCATATATATTCTCTTTAAAAAAGCTTTAACATCTTATGTAGTGTTGCTTCTTAAGTATATATATTTTCTAAAAGTTTTTAACATCTTGTGCAGTGTTGATGGCATAGATAGCATCTGCAAACAAAAGACTTTAGATATTTTCTTTTTTTTTTCTCTCCATTCTCTCATGGATGGGGTTTTGGTTCCTTGCTGCTGTCGCCTTTGGCTTGCTTAGTTGGGGACACTTAATTTATAGAGATTATCGTTGTTTTGATTACATAGACTGTTGGTTACATAAATAAACTTTAATTCTCGTCATTATACATTACCATCACTCTGTTTTTCTATTTGATAATGTTCAGTGCTTTGCTACAATCTGTATTGTTAACAGCGCTATATAAATAAAACTGATTGATTGATTGATTTTTCTCAGAACCATCTACATTTTTTTGTGAGCCACTTTTAAAAATCATTCAAGGTCATTTTTAATGAATGCATGAAGTCAGTGTATCATACGTTCTCACAGGCGTCCAATCAGCATAACCAATGGTTTATCAAATTAACAAATAAACATGCTTTCCAAGGTTTAGCAACCAGAAAGTCCCCAGTACTTTGTATCAATATTAAACAATGTATATGCTTAAAAGCATACTTCTTCAAAACAACAGTTTATATACATGCATATATATATATATATATATATAATTATTTTTTTTTAATAAATGTCACTTATTGTACTGATATTTTTATATATAATCCAATCATATGGATTATTTGTCATTTTTAAATGCCTTTTTTAACTGTGGCAAAATATAACCCCTTAATATTGTAAAAAATGTAAAATAAGCAAATAAATAACAAGACAGAAAATGACATAGAAAATCAATGACTGAGACATAGAGAAAACTAAAAACTGATGATAATGTAAAGGTTGTGGACAAAAAAAACTCATGCATACATGTAAAGAGCACCAACCACAAATTGACATTCCCAATAACTCAAGTGTCTTTTTCTCTCCTGTAGACTGACTATTGCCAGTCCTCGGAAGACTACCTCAAGTTTGAGAGGGGTTTGATGGAGCAGACGTCCTCTCAGCACCCTCCTGAGAACCCCAGTCAGTGCTCCAGCAGGACCGTGTCCACCCTGCTCGGCTCGGTTCAGTCGACGGCCGCCAGAGCCCAGCTCTTTCCTCTGGATATGCAGGGAAACCAGATTCTCCTGTACAGTCAAGCCGCCCTGGAGTCCACATCTCCATTAGGGATCGCAGGAGGCATGTCCGGGCCATCTCTGAAAGGCAGCCTCGAGCACGGAGCGGTCCACTTACCTGCACAAGGAGCTTTGGGGAGCGGGATGGAAGGATTAGACGGTGGCGCGGCTGGAGGTTCAGGCAAGGTCTTCATGTGTCACTGCGGGAAGACGTTCACACATAAGAGCATGCGAGACAGACACATCAACATGCACCTGGACCTGCGGCCCTTCCACTGCCCCGTCTGCGCCAAGAAGTTCAAGATGAAGCATCACCTCACCGAGCACATGAAGACCCACACCGGTCTGAAACCATACGACTGCCACGGCTGCGGGAAGAAGTTCATGTGGCGCGACAGCTTCATGAGGCATCGCTCGCATTGCGAGAGGCGCAGCCGAGCCGAAGCAAGAGCAAGCTCCGAAAGGTCGGTCATTTCTCCGCCGCACCACATGAAGCTCCCGTCGGCCAACGAGACTAGCGTTGGTGTCAGAAGCGGGATCCCCGTTTTGTCGCCGCAGCATTCCATGAGCAACAATGGCGTCTCTTGTCTCAACATGGCCGCTTCCGGGCCTCTTCTTGGAATTGGTTCTCAAAGCGGGCCGCACGGCATTGGATCTAGCGTTTTGGGCATCGGTGGCAATCGTAGCGGGTGTGTGGAAGAAGTCTGCGAGGATAACGACGACGAAAGCAGCGTCACATAAGAGGTTTCCCTCAGAAACCAACGTCCCGCAAAACCAGAACACTTGTCTTCGGTTTTAAGGGAATATGGGCCAGATTTACTAAACAGGTAAAATTAACGTTAGAGCGCATTTCCATACAAGTGCAGGAGGGGGGAAATAATGTGGGTGATTTACTGACAAGGTGCACATTAAAGAACACAGACACAAAATGACTAGCGCAATCTACCAAGAGCACCCAGGTTAAAAAAGTACACTTGCATAATGTACTGAGAGTACTATATTTTCATGCACTAATTTTGTACTTAATATACTAAAAAATTATTCATAAGTTCTTCTTAAGATAAATGTAAGCTCAACTCAACTGTGCTATTTTGGGACACTGAATATCAACTAACATGTGCCTTTAACATACTCTGTATTTTTAAAACAAATGTATTTAGTTACCACTTGTAGTACACTTGAACCCATCTTTCATAAACCAGTACAGACAAGTCTACTACAAGTGGTAAATAAATCATTTTTTAATACAGAGATATGTTAAAATAAAAATTTTAGTTTAAATTCAAGGGGTCCCAAAACAGTACAGTTGAGTGCAGATTTTAAGTTTATCTTTATAATTTGTAATATATTAAATACAAAATCAGGACAAAAAAGAGCACTTTAAGCACATTTTTTTAAACCTGGGCAGTGCAAATTACAGGCTTCTTTAAAGCATTTAAATAAATCATTCAACAGGAGTTATTAAGATTTCGAATGATCAGTTCTCCGGTATTTGCGGCATTATTTAATGCTAAAAAAACTCCTACAAATGCATATTAATAAATGCGAGTCTGCGTGTCTTTAGTAAATCCTGACAGTAGTATTTAACACGAAATGAGGGTTTGCGCTGGCGCAAGCTGATAGTAAATCTGGCCCTATGTGCTCAATTGTCTGATTCTTTACCTCATGCCGGTGAGTGCGCCATACAAGATGTCCCATGTGTGTTTGTAAATAATACCAATGACCAAGTGCCCATTGCAAGCTCACCTATGTATGTACTTAAAGACCAGGCTGCTATGGTGGTGGTCTAAACCGTATCCCGGCCAGGAATACGGTACGGTCGCCGTCACGTTCAAGCTGCCTCACTAGCACAGAACATTCGTTCACTGTTGCTCTAAAGTGCCGTTCTGTTGTTATGTTGTACAGAGCTGTACAGTACTGTAACTCATTTGGTCCGTTCTTGATGTGAAGTTTTATTGTACGGTCACTCAACTATATACAGTATATTCACTCTCAAAGGTTTTTAAATAAGAGACAAGAATATCGTTTACTCTGCACTTTGATGTCTTAAGGGAATAGCTCACCCAAAAATAAAAATAATGGGTTTTTCTAAAAATATTTCTAGTTTCCTGCAACGACCGAGTTGAGTTTCAGATTCTTGGCTGACTTCTGACTCGACGTATGACGTAAGCTCCATACACACAGAGGATGGCTTGGGGGTGATATATGCTGTAATATGCTGTAATTTTCATTTTGGGGTGAAATATTCCTTCAAGGCTCGTTCACACCAAGAACAATAACTATAATGATAACGATAAAGACTCATTTGCAAAAAGGATGATAATAATACCTACAAAGGAATGATTGCAAAACAAAGTCTAATTAAAAATGACAATATCTATAAAGTTAACTGTAAAGGTGCATTCACACAAAGGATAATAACTATAATTATTAAAGCTCATTTACAAAAAAGGACAACTATAATTATAAAGGGTTGTTTGCAAAAAAGTATAATTATAACAATAACTAAGAATTTCTGTTCACACCAAAAACAATAACTATAACAATAACAACAAATGCTTGTTTGATAAAAGGATGACAACTATTAAGGGTAATTACAAAAATTATGATAATTGTAATAACTATAAAGGTACATTCATATAAATGACGATAACCATTAAGGCTTGTTCACAAAAAAGGACGATAACTGTAACTAACTATAAAGGTCAGTTCGCACCAAAAACTGATGACAAAATTAATAATAAAGGCTCATTCGCAAAAAGAATGACGTCTATAAAGGGTCATCACAAAAATAATTATAAAGGTACATTCACAAAAAAAGGACGATGACTGTAAAGGTCTGTTCACACAAAGAACATAATTACCGATGTCACAAAAAACTGTTGTAACAACACAATTATTACGTTTTAATAACCTAATACTACTTCTTAAGTATCATTATAAATAAATGGCAAAGTTCACATTACAAAAATAATCATAGACTTAATTAACAATATAATTAACACTGTAAAGAGCGTTTTTTTCTCAGAATGATGAAGCATAAGAGCTCAAGCATTTAAAGTGGCAGACACAAAAGAATGCAGCACACACTTGTAATAAACAATAATGTATTGTACTTTGGTGAGGATGCTAATATAGATACTGTTATAGTTATTGGTGTGAACACGCCTTAAAACTTCAATAATCATTCAAATTCTGTGAGAATATCAGAATCAATAAAGGCACTTAGCCTGCCTTTTTTCAGCTGATAAATTATTAAAAAACACTGACAGCCAATAAGAATCTGTTTCACTTCAAAGAGCTCAAGCACAGAACCACAGAGCATGCTTATAATATACAGCACTTTCTCGTGCTTTGGTTTGGACGCTGATATAGTTCATTCATTTTTGGTGTGAACGGGCCTTTACTGTTTAAAGGGCAGGGAAGCGCAGGGTTTGTAGGTAGTTGGATCACTAAATAAATCAACCCCCGCTTAGGCTTTACAGTACGTCCTTTCACCCTGAAAAAGTCACAAGCACCTGGCATCCAACTACTGAACTCCTGCAGTATTTCAGATGTAGCCTATATAGTGAACCCGTAGTAGTGAGAGTCTACATGTTTGCCTTCCATGAAGGCCGAGACCTGATTTGAGAATGGATGAGAAGCTTGAATGAAGTGTGCAAATGACATGCCAAATCAGCGTGAGCGTCTGCAGCTGCCAAGAACGTTTCAGACATGTGAAGAGGATTTAAGGTCGCTCCAGACTTGTTTTAATTGCCTGGGTCGATGTTTGAGTATGTCAGTGCAGTGATCAGTAGTTGCCTTGTCCCACAGATGCACCACAGAACACATATACCTCAAACATTTGCGCAACTCTTCAATATATTACAATAAATAAAACCGGACTGGGAGGAATCACGTATCCGTCGCTCATCCACACATTCTTATTACTTTTATATCAAACCTGTGTGTGTTTCAGATTAGTGAGCAGAGCTGAAGTGTGAACAATGACGTAGAGGACATCTGAAATCTCATTCAAAAAAACAAGCAGTAGGTAAAAGCATGGCTCAGTGCTCGCTTGAAGAGTTAGAGATCTGTATTTTGTACTGATAAAATAAAAAATATATTTGTTCTGTCTACAACTGTTGTGGTGAATCTGAACTAAATATGCGACGGATGGTAGCAGACTTAATGTTGACAGAATGTGTCAGTGCTTTCACAAGATCTTCACATGAAAGACAAATAAAGTATGTTGTGAACAAATTATGATTCATTCTTGTCATTTCTGTTTAAAAGTCAGTCAGTTTTTGTACCGTAGAGGTGCATCTCAATAAATTAGAATGTTGTGGAAAAGTTCATTTATTTCAGTAATCCAGCTCAAATTGTGTAACTTGTGTATTAAATAAATTAAATGCACACAGACTGAAGTAGTTTAAGTACTTGGTAGAGGGTCCTTTTGGTTTAATTACTGCCTTAATTGGACATGACATGGAGGTGCTCAGTGTATGGCACTGCTGAGGGGGTGTGGAAGCCCAGGGGCCTGTTCCATAAAACAGGTTTCCCAAATAAGCCAGGCTTGTTTTAATCAGTCTGACTTATTTTGTAACAAATCTCCTGACGATAAGCCTGACTAACCAAGATAAGCCTGGCTTGTTCTCTAATCTTGTTTTAGACTTTAGACCACTGGGAAACAGTCTAGTTCTCCTTAGCCCAGGTAAGACACCTCTCTGACGTTGTCTGTGGTTTAGGAGTTGCTTAACAAGTGGAATACGACAACTGAAGCCAAACTCCTTGACTCGTCTGTGTGTGGTGGCCCTTTATGCCTTAACCCCAGCCTCAGTTCACTCCTTGTGAAGTTCACTCAAATTCTTGAATCGATTTTGCTTGACAATCTTCGTATGGCTGCGGTTCTCTTGGTCGGTCATGCATCTTTTTCTTCCACACTTTTTCCTTCCACTCAGCTTTCTGTTAACACGCTTGAATACAGCACTCTGACAAGCCAGTGTCTTTGGCAGTGAATCTTTGTGGTTTACCCTCCTTGTGAAGGGTGTCAATGATTGTCTTCTGGACAACTGTCACATCAGCAGTCTTCCCCATGATGGTGTAGTCCAGAGTTCCTCAAATCTTACCCTGGAGGTCCGATGCACTGCAGAGTTTGGGTCTAACCCTAATCAAACACACCTGAGCATAGTAGTCTAATGAACCAAGCGGAGAGACCAGGAACCCTTTGCAGGTGGTTTGAGTTGATCAGCTGATTGGTGACATGTCACAATTTGAGCTGGATTACTGAAATAAATGAACTTTGAGATGCACCTGCATATATATA
>JAUMHG010000065.1:17721702-17732645 GCA_032359395.1 Enteromius anoplus
CACACACACACACATACACACAAGTCAAATTAGAGGTATATCAAAAAACCCAATATGCCTTCTTGTTTTAGGACAACTTGAATTTTCTTGATCCCCTTCAAATGTTGACTATATGTGTGTGTGCATATACAGTACATACATACATGTTTAATTATTAATATAGAAAAATGTATACTGTGTATATATATATATATATATGTGTGTGTGTGTTTTAATAATTACATACAAAAATTATAGTTATAATAAAATAGGTATTTATCCACCTTTCTTTGATGACTTTTCTTGATCCGCTTCAAATGTGGACGTGTGGACAGTGAGTACGAAATTGTTTACTCTTTGTTATATTGCAGCCATTTGCTAAAATCATTTAAGTTAATTTTTTTTCCCCTCAATGTACACACAGCACCCCATATTGACAGAAAAACATTATTTGTCCACCTTTCTGGTGGAATAATCTTAGAATAATAAAATTTCACTTTCAATGGAAGTTCTGCACATATATTAATGCAAGTACAATTTTTTTTAATCATTCTTTAAATGCAACTTCACCTTTTGTCATACCAATTAAGTCCTCAATTAGTTAAGCAGAGTGATTAAAAATAATTTTAATATGACAATACTGATCAATTTAATTAATCAATAATCAGCAGTTTACAGAAATCATTTCAGTACCAAACGTCAAGTGCAGGAGGGCACTTAACTCTTGTGCTTTGTCACCTGAGGCCAGTTAAAGGGACAGTTCACCCAAAAATAAAAACATCCGTCAAGATTTACCCTTTTAAATCCATATTCTGATAGTTTTCCTGTATTGCACAGACAAAAAGGAGGTGAAATTAATGCCAGATTGTCTATTTTTGGTGAACTAATTAATTAAGGTGTAATCTTATAACAAAGCTTCCAATGTTTGTAAATTAGAGTATGTAAAGTAGCTCATAGCTTATGTGGAAAATTATCCTACTGAAAAGATCCACAGTGTACTATACAAAGTTCTCTACACGTAAGTCAAACACTACACAAAATGGGAGCATTTATTGAGTTGAGGAGGGAAAGCGGACTTCCACTCATGACTCTTGGCACAAATGAGGATTGCATCCAAACCCTCAAACTAAAATCATAAATATAATACAAGATAACCCCTCGGAGTAAGAATGTTTAGATGCGAGTCCCATTCACAATATACCAAAATACCTGTAAAAAAGCCTGAATGAATAACGACATGCCATTCTTCCTTGTATAAAAAGTAAACCTTGGCATTACGTACAAGTGGTTCAAAACCTGACTGAACCAGTCCAAAATAACATAAGGATTCTGTGTTCTCTGTTCACATTGGCAGGCACTAACGGAGCAGGACGCTGACGGAGATGCCAGCTCAGTACCCTGTGATGGATGAATTCAATCTGAATCAGACAGAACGATCACTTCCTCTGGGTCACACTGAGTCGCCACATTCACCTGTGAACACAGGAAGCACAGGAGTCAGCGCTTTCTTTACTGTGTGTACTGCTCAGTCACAGCAACTAAAACCATTTCAAACCTACATTGACAACAAATAAAAAAAATAAATAATTTGTAATATTTTGGGTTAATATTTAACAATATTTCTCTAAGCCAGCATTTCTCATTTTAGTTTAAAGTAATAAAACTACTAAAACTGAAAATAACTATTGAAATTAAACTGACATAAAAAAAAAAAACAACAACTTTAAAACAAATTAAATTAAAAAAAAAAAAAAATCTGCCTAAATTCCTGCTATAATTATTTACAATAATAATAAAAAGTCATGTTGAAATATTTGTATTCTTAATAAATATAATTATTCTATTTTCAATATTGAAAATCATTATTTAATTTGTCGCCTAATAGCTATGCATTTTGATACATTTATAACATCAAAATTTTCTTTGTGCTTTTGATTCATAAAGCTGAAAAGAAAATCCACAAAGCTGCAAACCAATAAAACGTTATCCTTAAATTATTTACGGTGATATTCCTCAAGTTAAAAAAAAACTAAACAAAAAAAAACATTTTAGGACAAAACAAACAATAAAAGCTTCCTTTTCTTTGTTTCTTTTTGTTTAATTTACCTCTATAATTTAAGTGAAAATTGTCAAGCCAACATTTCACATTTTTGTGCTTAAAAATGAAATCCTAAAATGCAGTAAATTTGCAATGGAATAAAGTCATGCTGAAGTATTTGTGCAGCTGTTTTGCTACAGTAATGGCTAATAATACTAACAAGCAAAACCATTCAGTAGAGATTCCAGTGCATTTACTGCACGTTTAATGCAACCCAAAAAGCAAACGGACACACTCACCTTATTTTTCTTTGGCGGTGGGGTAGCACGTAAGTTTCTGACCATGACCCGAGTCGAACTCCTCGTCCGGGTTAAATCCTGCTCCTCGGGACTGCAGATCACACCCATATCCAGAGAAATATCACTGAGAAAGACAAAGATATTCACTAAAAGTCTGGACATCATTCCTAGCACAGATCAACAGACAGATCTTCTTCACACGTTCACGAGATCTTGACAAATGGGTGATTAATAAAAAAAATTATTTGTTGAAGTTATTTTTCTAACATCATAGAAAACAGATATATTAGAAACAGCAGAGCTAGTGTTTCCCTGTTCGCTTATGAACACTACTTTAACATGCATTATAAAGAAGCAAGATCAAAAGTAAATTCCATTTAAACTTCAAAGCCATCTTAAAAGATCTTATAAGACATAATTTTCCTTTACAGATACATTCAAATGAACACCACCCCAAATATATTGTGATTAGTGCTGTCAAATGATTCATCGCATCACAAGTTTTTGTTGATGTAACGTGTGCCAGGAACACAAAACCAGTCGTTTTTTCAAATTAAGATTTTATTTACTATTTAAAAATCTGAATATGAAAAATCTAAATATTGACAAAAATCACCTTTAAATTTGTACGAATGAAGTCAGCAATGCATATTACTAAATAATTTTTTATATACATTTAATTTAGGGAATCTACTAAATATCTTCATGGAACATGATCTTTAATAAATAATTCCTAATGTTTTTTGGCATAAAAATAAAAATGTAAAATTTTGACCTGTACAATGTATTTTTGGCTATAGCTACAAATACTCTCCAGCGACTCATTTCAACCGGCTTTATTTTTATTAATTAATAACAAAACCTCCCATGGAAAGTGTCCTTCAGTGTTACCTGTCTCGTGTGCAGGTCCCGTTGTAGGCAGCGGTGTGCTGTTCAGTGGAGGATCGTTTTCTCTTCTTGTAGTTACCCATCTCGTCGATCAGCAGAGGGCTAGTTTGAGGTAGTGGACTGCAGTTGGCTGATCTCATCGGGGTTGACGGAGTTTCCTGATTGGTGGAGACAGTCTCGGTGCAGTTAGTGCCGCTTTTACTGTTATCAGAGGATATGAGTTCTGTGTCGTCGCTAGGCATCATTTCTAAAGTCTCTATGAAGGGAGGGCTTTGTTCCGTAGCTTCGCCGTTTGTGTTCGTCTCCTGTGTGCTGCTGGCCGGAGACCGCTGGTCTTCATCACCCTGGTCCTCCTCTGTGTCCTGGACGGATGATTTGATTGACAGAGGAGAGTTCTCATCCATCGGCTGATCATTGTCACTGTTGTTTAACGGCTCTTCTTCGACATCCTCTTCATCACCATCTGAAACACTCAGCAAATGAGAAATGGTTTTCCCAGCAGTAAAGGGAAAAGCTACATGAAGGAAGGAGGTGAAGGAGATTACACTTCTTACCTGGACCATCTTGTTCTTGACTGGCCTGGATCTCCTCTTCGATGTCAGGATCCGAGGAATCTTCCTCTTCTTCATCTTCCTCCTCTTCTTCCTCTTCTTTTTCTTCTTTTTCTTCCTGTTCCTCCGTCTCTTTTTCTTTGCTGTCATTCTGCTGCCCATTAAGTGCCTGTAAATGTGACGTTAGGACAAATGGATTCAAGTCTGCTCATGGTTTCAAGGAGATTCTGGCTTCATTTTTGACGAAGCAGAAAAAGGAATAAATTAGAATTGTAAATATTGTATTTATATTTTCAATAAGGTCACTATGTAATATTACAAGAGCATTATTTACTTCAAGAAACAAGCTAAATTTATTTGTGTTTTGTATTATAATTTATTATAAAAAATTTAAAATATTTGATAACATTATTTAATGTATTAATAAAAATTTTTAGTTTATATCTTACTAGTGCTGGGCAAAGATTAATCGCATCCAAAATAAAAGTTTGTGTTTATATAATGTATGTGTGTGTGTGTGTCGTGTATATTTACTATGTATGTACATAACGTAAGAAAACTGTAGTGCTTCAAACATGGACAAAAAGAGGTTTTGCTTGAACACCTTTTTTATTTTTATGACCATTTTTATTTTTATGTTCATATATATATAAAAGACACATACCTACAGCGTTTATTTTGAAGTGCTATATTTACTAGTGCTATCAAACGATATAAAATATATACAGTATAAATGTTTTTTTAAATGTAATGTGTGTGCTGTATATATTTGTTATTATAGATACACACATACAAAATATACTTTAACAATATTTACATGTATAATTTATCATTTAATATATTTAATATATAAAAATAACATATATACATACGTGTGTTTATTTATACATACCTTAATACAGACAGAACGGACAAACAAAAACTTATTTTAGAAGCAATTAATCATGATGAATTGTTGTCCAGCACTATATCAGTATCTTTGCATCAAAAAGCAAGGTTATGTTATTATCATTTATTTTGGTTTCTATAAATACAATCATTTACATTTTTTTTTTTGTATATATGTATGTATTTGAATACGTTAAGTATTCTACATTTCAGACGGATTAAAGACATTTCAGATTCTACTGTAGAAAACACAAATACCGAAATATATTAGAATGAGAACATATTTTGCTCTTTTACCTCTTTTTTCTGTCTGTCCCTCTCTTGTCTCTTCCTCGTCTCCTCGACCTCTATGTCTTCCTGTTTATTAGCGTATTTGGTGATCACCTCCTCCAGGCTGCCCAGAGCCAAGTCTCTGTTTGAGCGGAGTTTGCGGTTTAGTGCTGGATCAGTGAGTGCAGGGTCTAACGCTGAAGAAAACACAGGAAATTCACCTCACAATCACTAAAGCCCATGTTTACATCAATCCAGAAATGTGCAGAATTTATTGGTGTTAAACATAAGACTAACACAGTAAGACTTATTAATGTTCTTTAGCTGAGACGGAGAGCAACTGAATTGAATTACTAGGTCTGAAGGAATCGGTGAGGTGGGAGCCAAAGTTGTAGACCATGTCAAGATGGCGTCTCTCCTGCAGTTTGTTGCCCGTCTCTCTGAAGGCTTCTTGAGAGATTTGTGTTATCTGTTTGCGAGTGAGCATGAGTTTGTAGCGTTCGTTGGCGCGCTGAACCACCTTCAGGATATCCGTGTAGTCCGGAGGATTGTGAAGAGCTTCTGGACTGTTAATGTAGCGTTCAATCTACAAACAAACAGTAAATGATGACAATTGATTTATTTTTTTATGGTGTGAACTTTCCCTTTAATATTCACACCCTGGATTTCATTCCATGTGCAAATGTTTAAGTTTACAATCCATTTCTGATCAAAGCTTCAACCAAACATCTGTTTCAATCATGTGATCACTGGCTGCTAATAAACATCACACAATTCTGATCCAACGCAAGGATACAAGAAAATAAAAGAGGATGAGGAATGGAAGAAAATGTTTAGTCACTGCAGTCTGCCTTCAAAGCATTGTCAGCTGAGCTCAAGAGATGTGCCCTTATGCTGTTGGAGCTCAGTTATTTCAGAAATACATAAGAAACATTAATAATGCAAGATGCCAAGGCTGATGCAAATTGTGAGAGAAGTAAAAGAGAGGAGAATTTATACACAGGTTTTTCCATAAGAAACCCTGCTTACAGCATTTCTGAAAGCATGTTCACTCCTCATTCCTCACAGTGCAGTTAGAGAATGGAGATGTCCTTCAAGATGGCTAACATTTATTAATAGCATAGGCTTCAGTGGAGAAATTAGGAAAGATTATTTGGAGTAATGAGAATCCAGAGAACTAAACGCGAGGAAAGTGACTTCAGAAGCAAAGGAAGCACCTTTTTGTTGACCTCTGGGTAGCGTGTTCCCCTGAAGGCAATCTTCTGCTCGATCACTCGACCCGTCAGAGTGTTACAGCCCTTCAGCTCACACAGTTTGTCATAGATCTTCATCATCTGACACCACAAAAACAACACTACTGAACGAAAACTAATCACACCTGATAAAATCTCATTACTTCAATGTCATTAAACTGTATTAAAATGATTTCATTTACTGGAAACACACTGTAACTTATTTATAGAAAACAATGTACAGAGACTTCTCCAGAACTTTTATTTTAACTGAACCAAATCAGGAAAGATAAACGAGGAATGATACCTTGCGTTTGAGCTTGTGCTCCTGAATATAACTCGAGTCCTCCTTCTCCAGTTCATCGACGCTCAACTCCCGCTCCTGCAGCCGCCGGATCTCCTCATTATACACCTTCAACAGGTTTTCCAGGTATGCTATCTGAAACACAACATAAAACACACACAAATTACAATACATATAAATATACAGCGAGTCACAATCTCTCAGCTCATTCAGTGTGCACACGTATAAAGAACAACTGCACGATTTCAATCATTTGATGCATACAGATATCTTTAACATGAACAAATAAACCTATTGGTCCAGATCGAACACAAACAGATATTTTAATTAAGTCTGATATGTTCTGTAGGAGCCTACTAATACACTGTAAAAAAAAATATGTAAAAATGTATTTTCTACATAATTTTGCACAGATGTGTGTTGTGGCAGAACATTGCCAGTTATTTATTTATTTTTTAATATATACAATGTTCACTGATTTTTTGTCCCATCCCTATGGAAAATTACTGAAAGCAAAGCTTTTGAAACACAACCGTGTTAATATAAGAATCAAAGACCACTCTCAACTTATAAATTCAGTTCATCTCTAAGTTATGATGGATTGCTCTAATACCTGTCTCCTTGAGGCCCTCTTCGTTTTCTTAGTTTCCTCATCTGGCTCTTGTTTTTCCTCTTCTTTAAGCTGTACCTCCTCCTCTATGTTAGTGCCGTTGCTCTTTTGCTCAGGTTTTGTCTGGGAGGGCACAGGCTGTATGGAGCTCCTCTTCCGAGCGGTGTGCTGTTTGAGAACGGTGCAGAGTTCATTAATGTAGACGAAGGTTTTTCCAGTGTTGGCCTGTGCTCGTGTGAGGCAGCGGCCCAGAGTGTTTCGAAACTCCACCGACGACAGGAAGGTCGGCAGGGCCTTCGAGTGTCTGGTCTGGAGGTAGGTCACGACCTCGGGATGGTCTTGAGAGTATTTCGAGCAATGTTCCACAAACTGGACGAGCAGAATAAAGGGGCAGCATTGGGTTAGATTCAAAATACAACATACTTTTAATATGATAGTAGCAAAAACATGCTTTTATGGTACATTTAATACCAAGAGCAAGAAAAGAAAATTCAGGGAATAAAGTGATTGGAACAAAATAGGGCTCGATATATATCGAATGATATATATTATGCGCATCTCATACACAGAGCCATGGATCACTGAGAAGCTGCACCATTGAATCACCCACGAAGCTCAACGCGTAACTTGTGCATTTATTTTTGTCGTGTGAATAAACCTACCTCTGCGAACAGTTTTTCATTCTCCATCTGCAGGACATGAACATCCTTCTTGGCAGAAGCGAACGGAGACTGTGTGATGTGTGTTGGAGCTGGCAGCTGATTCTTCACAGGGGTCTTTGTCTGGCAGTTTGTAGCGTGAGAATAGGACGTAGATGCAGATGTGGAAGGTTCTTCATCATCATCATCAAGGATCACAATGCTGTCCATCACTGCTCCGGTCATCCGGAAGGGAGGAGAAAGGATTTGCTAAGGAGTAATGAATGTGGAGGTGTCAGGCCTGTATTACAATTACACCAAAACCTGAAAACAAACCAATACGTCTTGATTTCACTCTCTGTACAATAGTATTGTCCTATTCCAGCCAACAGAGTAGATATATTAAAAGTCACAATGCATATCCAATTGTATTTTGATATCTTAACTTCTACATAGTATGTATTAATGTATTTATTTATTCGGCATTCCCGTACATACCTGAGCACTGAGCATTGAGTTGGTCAAGAGACAGCCAAAGTCCAAATTGAGAAGCCAGAATCCGTGTGTACCTAGAAAAATATATATTAATCAGTGAAATACCTCTGCATCCAAGACACAATTGTTTAATGTAATATTCGTAAATACGATGGTATGTCATAATCTAAAGGCAACATGCTTTTTAAAAGTTTTAGATGGTATAGTCACTACTGTAATACAAAACAAGTATATAACTCTTATATCGACTATATAAGAGTAATAGTTAACAATAATGACTGTAATAATAATGGTATTTGGCGGTAAATACTATGCTACCTTTTTTATTTACTTCTATAGCAATCAGATGTAATGGAAAGCTAAGGCCAACGACACCTTAATATTCTAATAATAATTTCCTATTATACGACATTAATATAATATTTTAAGTTAGATTGACTGCTGATTTAGAGATTGTAGCTCTTTAACTCGGTCAAGCAGTCCAGTACTTCCGTTTTGTTTTGTTAAAATCCGTAAAACCACGAACATCAATTTTAACTACATGTTTCATATTCCTCCCAACCTTTACACACATATTATAAAATAGGTATCTTAAAACCAATCAACAAAAAGACAATCAGAAACAACTTACGCGCTCGGATCCTGAAATTCAGCGCTGGATCTTTGTACGGCTCAACATGAGAGGCGCTGGTTGGCTAGGAGCTAGTAATCTGATCGCTCATTGGCTGATCGCTGGTACGTGTTTCTTCGGCGATCTGATTTAGACGCAGTGTATTTGGATGCTTATCAGCGCCGCGCAGGGAACAGGAGACCCCGACCATAACAGAAACTCCTGGGACGTTTCTTCATTTAAAGTAAAATTACGTGGATGACAAAAATATACGTAATGTCGTCAGATGTGCATATTGTGTTGTGTATCTCCAGAGACAAAACTGGTATCATCAGGTTCCCAACCTGTGTTTAGTAGGCTATATGTTTCAGGTTAAGCTTGTTTCACAAATTCAACTAAATGGTCATCTGCAGCCTGATATCATTTTGAAGACCTCATGTGTCAAGGCAAGAAAACATGTAGATAAGATCCTTAAAAAAAAAAAAACAGGCCTTTTTAGATTTATTTCAGTGATCAGTGACTATAGTATATTTTATTATAGGCATATAGTTTATTTTTTATGTTGAATAGCTAAGAAATATTATAAATGAAATCAGGAATCTACAGGCCTGGTTTTGGCTTCAGACCTCTATGTGTATGAAGTCCCATGTTTATTTTTTCCTTCACACAACTTGCAAATTAGAGGATTTCATCAATCATCAGTACATTTATGAAACCCTTACATGGGCATGTTGAAGAATTAATTCTAATCTGTATAGCCAATGAGCATTAAAACATCAGCCCTTTTATTTACCCCAATTATTTACCAAACATTCGGGCTTCTCTTAATGGTGACATGGTTACAAGTGGTCATCATAAAATCAGAGTCACACACTCTCACACACACACACAATAAGTCCTTTCCACAATCTGACACATAGCTGCATTTGAAATTGATTTGGAAATTACTGGTTTTGCCTGGCCAGAGGAGAACTGGCCTCAACTGAGCCTGGGTTCTCCCTGGGCTTTTTCTCCATCTTTTCACAGATGGAGATGTGGTTCCTTGCTGCTGTTGCTTCTGGTTTGCTTAGTCAGGGACACTTAAATTGTAGCGCTTATCGTCAATTTGATTACACAGATCCTGTTGAAACTGAGCTGATCTAGACAACAATGTCTCTGATTCAACAATGAAGTGCTTTATCTAATAAATTGAGTGTTTAATCTTTCCATTATACATTACTGACACTCTATTCCCCAATCTGATACTGTTCAGTGCGTTGACACAACGTCACATATTCCAAAAGATCAGGGGCTTTTGACAATACATCAGGGACTTTAGCCCCCAAAGCCCCCCTAGCAACGCCCTTTGGCCCAAATCCGGTGTAGTGTCGAATTTTGACTCTCTTCGTTGAAATCAATCCTAACCCCTCCCCCCAGACGTAACAGGTTTCAAAATTCGGCTACACCTGAAACGTCTTGTTTATACTTTTATACTTTCACTTTTGAAAAGCGGAACCGTCTGGACGAAACATTACCAGGATTTATCTGGATTATCTTTTTAAAAAGAAATGTTTCACGGCTGAAACCAACCATGCTATCTCTATTGCTCCTGCTTCACGGAGTTTGTTTGGTCAATGCTGGTAAGGGAAGTGTTTTTACATTACAGCGAATGATTTCCGTAACGGTTATTGACATGTTTCGTTGAAATTGCGATGATTTGAGCAAACTACATCTTAAATACCTTTTTGAAAATACACACTGAAACTTTTTTTTACACTCAGAGCATAATTGAATTGGAGTTATGGGGTTGTGTAATATAAATAATTAATGTATAAGCCTGTATATAATTATTTATATATATATGTGTGTATTATGTTTGTCGGTTTGAGTTTTTCACTTATTTTAGTTTGCCTTCATCTCCTACAGTAAACTACAGCGTGTTTATGTTTTAGAGTTTAGTTTCATTTTTAACCTGCGCTAGTCTTTCTGTCTAGAGATTTATGACTCGTTAAACCTACTGCTGAGGTCTGCTGATAACTAGCTCAAACCTTGTAGGGTCATTCTGTGTTAACTCAACCAGGGGCATATTTCTCAAAGGAGGTTCAAACAACTCGGAGTTTAAACTTGAACTCTGAGTTGATCAACCCAGAGATTAAAAACTC
>JAUMHG010000065.1:17755235-17771033 GCA_032359395.1 Enteromius anoplus
ATATATACACACACACATTATATATATATATATATATATATATATATATATGTATATAAAGAAAAACACCAGAAAAAAAATCAATAAATAAATAAAACTATAACAACTGCAGTTGTCAAGCCCCAAAAGGCAACAAACATAAAAACAAATAAGTAAGTGCTAGCAATCTTAAGTATACATAGATACAGATAGAAAGCCGGAATCTTAGGCACCACCTGAGCTCGTAAGAAAAAAGGGAAGGAGAGAGGAAAAGGTGATAGAGAGAATGACAGAGTGAGAGAAAGAGAGAGAGAAGGGGAGGTAGAGGCGGGCAGGAGTAATAAATAAATACAAACAATAAATAATAACAACCCCCCGCTCCCCTCCCAGCCGGCCTGACAAACACCTGCCTCCATTCTACTGGGGGATGCGTGTCTTGCGGCCTGCGACACAGTCAATAAATCGATGGGAGGCTGCTGCAGGCCTCCGGACATATCACACACACACACACACAATCTGATCCAATCCAGTCTCAAGTGTTTCTCTATGAACGTGCTATCATCTCAGCTGTGTGTGTGTGTGTTTACAGAGGTAACATGCTCTTTTTTCGTCTGTTTGTGCAAGTGCAGGTGGCAGCACATGCTGTATTTGTCATTGTAGATGTGTGTGTGTGACGATTAAGGTTACAGATGGCATTTACACGACTGCAAAAAACAAACATAAGTTCATTTACATTAACAGGGCGATCCTCATGTCCATTCATGAATACATTAATAGTAGCGGTTGCATGATATGAGTTTTAAATGCCTTATGCACCACCTGATGACTACAGACTGATAGATCTATTTTCTTGTGCCAGTTTCCAATTTTAAGTCTCGTTCACACCAAAAACATTAACTATAAAGATATAAAGCAAAAAAAAAAAAAATCACTCTCAGTATTAAAGACACAACTATAACAATAAAGCCACAGAGAAATGATATCATTGGATTCACTTTCAGAACTACTTTTTTTGTTTTATTAATGATAAAAACATTGACAGCGAATTTAAAGTGGCGAAACGCGCATGAGCTTTCAATAAACAGACGACGTCGTCTACTTGTGCGAACGCTAATATAGTTATCATTCTCGGTGTGAACAGGGCTTAATCATTACAAAACATTGAACAAACGTTGCGTAAACGTTCCCTTTACGTTTAACAGCTCGTTTTTATCAGTTATTGGCTGATCCTGAGAACCTCAAATTGGCCAAATGTCATAAAAGCCATGTCAAATTATAAACTGCACCACATGACAACTAATCTGTAGCACGCAAGCGATTGTACACGTGTGTGTGAGGGGTATAAATCAAGGCTGCGGCCGCCGTGCCGTCGAATCCGAGTCTGAACATGCCAATTACACACAATAAATCAGCTATGAGCTCTCACGGCGAGCGAGGGAGTTATATGAGCTGGCATAACAGCGCTGAAAGCCTATTAGGACAGACAACAAGCACTCTTGATGGACTTTCAGGGATTCGGTGGATCTGTGCATGTGTACTCACCTGAGGCTGCTGAGGGATATTTACAAAGCTGGGGTCTCTGGGGCCCACGCTGACAAAGCGCTGAGCGGGAGACGTGCTCGGTGTGGAGTAGGCTGTGGTGAATTAAACACACACACACAAAATGAATATCAATATTGTATCGGGAGCAGTACAGCTGTTGAGAGGAAGGCTTGATACAGATACTGCGCATGTTTGATGGGAAATTCTATTCATTATGAAAAACACTGGAGATAAGCTTTCACATGCTTGGGAAACACAAGACACTTTACGTTCGGGATCAAGGGTTGAGTGTGTGTGACGGCAGGTGATGGGCCGTGGTACTCACTTGGCGAGGTAGGGGAGTTGCCGCCTCCCTCGGTTGAGGTGGAGGGAGGTTTGGAGTCTGGTACGGGCAGGGGCACGGGTCGCGCCATCGGGGGAGGCGGAGGAGGCGGCAACATGGGGGTGGGCAGGAACGGGTTGTGCACCTTCCCTTGACTGCTCCCGTTGGGCTGGATGGAAAAAAAAGACACACATGAAAACACAATCTTGAATATCAACTTCCGGACACGTATGACCGGCAGGCACAACAGAAGCAGCGCACACGTGTGCGTCAGGAGAATGTGCTCAGCAATTTTTCGCTGCTCCTAGCCATTAGAAAAAAAATCAAAAATCTGCTGTTGTGCGCACTTCTCCGTTCATAATCTATGACCCAAACTGCTCGCCGTCTCTGCTCCGGCCGTCAGGGCCACAGCAGTTTGGTCAGAGATGGATCAACCTCTAGAAAGGATTGGGATTTCTATATCACATTTATAGTTTCACATATATTTTTATATATCCAAATTCTTATATTTTGCATTATATGTTAATATATTTAATATATAAAAATATTTTTATTAAATATATATATATGCATGTGTTTGTATTTATATGTATACATAATAAGTATACAATAATATATAATGTAAAGAAAAACTTTATTATATTATAAAATGTATAGCCGATATTATATAGACATGATAGATTAGGATAAGGAAATTATATTTCCAATAATATTTCCATAAAAATGATGAATATGATCTCTTTGCTAGCAGTAAGTACTTGTATTTCCGTATACAAGTATTTCCAGTCTTTATATAGTCTATATTGTAATAATCAGTCAAAATAGTTAATCACAGAACAAGTTTCCCATTTCAGCTCAAACCAGCAGTGAGGTTTCGGGGGGGAAGGGAGTAGAATGAAACTGCACATGCGCAGAAAGGATTACATTCAAGGGAGATGAAAGCTATTGATTACAGGGATTTCTCGCGCTCCTAATAAACTTTTTGCCGCGCATTTTATTAAACTGAATTACAATATTCAGAGCATTTGGAAAGGAATCGAGTGGAATCGGATTACCTCATCCAAGAAGATAATCTCGATGCAAAAATAATCAGGTTTAATTTTTTTGCGATGGCGCGATGGTTTGCGAGACACGTGATTGGATCGAGCCAATCATGGCGCGGCAACGACAGCCATGTCTTCTTTGTTCTGGATTTATCAACGTTGTTGACTAATTACAAGTTTAAAGTTTTTGGATTTTTAAAGATTGCGTTTTTACTCGCGAGGGAATGCTCTCGTGTGCAATGTATCTCAATAAGACGACCAGTTTTGGGGAATTCCTGCTTGAAACCAATATAAGCCACGCGAGTGCTTGTGTGGGTTGTCACGTGACTCTCCCTGCCCCCACTTCGATCCAATGAATGGGGAAGAAGAAGTCGGACATGTTTGAGGGAAATGTGTTGAATAAAGAAACGTGGCTGAAGACAAGAAGAAAATCAGGATTTTTCCCAACAATGAGGAATTCGACATATTTTGTTTTTCATTTTTATTTTCAATTCACTTAATCTGGATAGAGGTATACGTTAAGAGATTTAGATTTATTTTTAGGGAACAAAATTCAGTTATTGTAAAACATTGTTAATAATTTAAATGAGACCTTTTGGTTTAAATAATTTATAGACAACAATAATTTGGCTGGTTTAGTGTTGTATTTTGTTTCCCTCAATCTATGACATTGTTTCGAATCTGTAACCTTGGCTGTGGGGGATGGGCGGCAGTATATTTGACAAAAAATCCGCTTTCCTTCACGATTTTAACTCTAAAAACGGTTTAAAATATAGTTCGTCGTTTCAGTGTAATATGCTTTCAGGCGTTTAACATGTATTAGTGGCTTCGGGAAACTAAATCTTTTAATCAGTGTATTTCAGATGTCCTCTAAAAATATAAAAAGGCTGATGTAGAAACTTCGACAAGATTTGTTGATAACGATGGCCTTTTATTGTAACAAACAGAAAATTTCTTTAGAATTAAACGTATTTTCGGTTTTGTAGGTGTTTCTGGTTTTGGTAGTTGGAGCTCAACGCTGGCCTAAACATAGTAGTCTTTTTGTTTAGTTTTTTGCTTGGGTTTTGTGCACATTTATAATGTAATTCGATTATTTACGTATTTTCGGCTCAACCTAAGTTAGTTTTATATATATTTTGTCCTTATAATCGTGTTTTAACTACTGCGTGTCGTCGTATGAAGAACCAAAGTTGCTGCGTCATTTAATGGACACTCCTTGTAGGCCATGTTTAATCGACAGAGAAGGGCATCTCCTTTTTGTTTGCTTGTTGTAATACCGGGTCCGCGTTTGCTACGTGTTTTCTTACATTGGGTTAAAAAGTTGCTTTATTATTTTTTTTAAAATTAGACATAACACTGCGTTTTTGACTCTTTTAGGCCTCGGTTTGCTGTTTTAGTTTTACTTTCGGGAATTTAGCAACATCATGAGGTTGCCTTTAGATGTTGGAGCTTTTTTTGTAGCATTTTTTCGTGATTTGTTGGTAGTCGATAAGAAACAGGCTGTAAGGAGAGGTGAACTATACGTGTGTGTGCCGCATTTGTCTGTTACGCGTGACTAAACGGCTGAGCCAATGGCTTCTTTCCAACCTGCCCTGGACGCTCGCGCCTTAGTTCTGGACAGCCAATCAGCGAAGCCTGTTGACGTAACACAAAACTCTTGAGAAACGCAGTGTTTCTGGAGTTGATACGGCGTCTTTGAATGTTTTAAATTATTCGCTAAACCGTTTTGCTAATATTCAGTATTGTATCTGTAGCAGTGGCGTTGCTTAGACATGTTTTTTTTGCGAAATAATCTGCTTTAAATCCACAAATCGTGCTCAGGGTGATGTGAGGGTGTGGACTGTCTGATTGACAGCTGGAGTGGCCTGTAGAATTCACGTAGGCGTGTACATATGGCGTTACATCAGCCAATGGAGCCGTCGAAGGGTTTATAAAAAGTCGGGCGGAGCCGTAACGTCGCCATTTCATTGTAGCTCTGAGCTGGAGGATAGAGGAAGTCAGAAAAACAAGGCCGCGAAACTCGGATACGCGAACGAAACCGGTTTATAAACAGAATCCGGATCCATCCCGATGGAGACGGCCATTAGCCCGCCCTTTGACAGGTACCGGTTGGAGTAAATGGCATTGCACTTGTTCTGTGAACGAAAATGTTGTTGGAATATTGTCATGATTCGGCATCTTTCGGAATAATTTTATTTAAATCACTTGCGAACTGTCGCGATAAAGATCAATTGAAAAACTGGATTATCAAGACTGAGTTGTCTTTCTAATGGCAGTAATGTGACTTTATTTTTACAATGTCATTATGCGACTGGTCTTCAAGTTTTTAAAGTCTGTTTTTAACGAGAAACTGCCCGCGTTTAGTGCGCATGCGCACTCTCGCTCCATGTAACGGTTAGTTCATTAACAGAAATACCATGTCCCTGTTCAGACTGAGGTTTGAGCAATACAAACCTATTTTAAATATCTGAGACTCGTGTGAATTGTGTAACAGATTGTGTGTTGTTAAGCATTTAGTGCTAGGCTGCGAACGGGAAATTAGCTTGGTTAGCTAATGCTAACAGCGACCAGCGTCTACTATATTTTAGTAGTATGTAGTATTCAGTCTTTTAAAACACCCTTTTTTATGATTATCCACTCGTTATTATAAAATTGTTAAAGAAATTAGTTTGGGTGGTTAAACTAAAAAGTGTGTTCTGTTATTACGCGGCATCGATCAGTTGTTCCGCGAGTGTGTTACAGTGGCCATGTGGTTGTGGGTTTGATCGCTAGATTATAATACTGTAGCTTTATGGTTTAAGATCGATATTTCAATGAGACATATTTTAAGTGATATGTATAGATTTAAATCATAAGGCGGTGCCTTGACAAAAAAAAACTAGAAATGTATCTCAGCATCGGATGTTATTTTTGCCTTTGATGTAACGATGAGTTTGTTTGGCTTACTTTGTGGATATGTTGACCAGTTTTAGTTTCATTAAACGTTTTGGTCATTAAGAAACTCGTCTCATGTTGCGCTTCCGCCTCGTACCACGTGGACTTTTGTCAACATTTTACACGCGTGGAGGCCTCCGCTCTGCTCGAGCCTCTGATCACATCACGCATTATTTTGGTGTCGAGCGCCATTGATTGTGAAACCTAATGGCACAGCACTGAATAATTTGTGGGGTTGTTTCACTTTTGGTTGCTTAGCAACGCGAGTAGTTAAAGGAGCCGCGTGAAGCCTGCCATCTGCCCCCCCCTCCCAATCAGCATGCACTAGATTGGACAGCAAAAAAAAAAAATAGTTCTATTTTTTGTTTTTCTTTTCCATAAA
Source organism: Enteromius anoplus (assembly GCA_032359395.1). Taxonomy (NCBI): domain Eukaryota; kingdom Metazoa; phylum Chordata; class Actinopteri; order Cypriniformes; family Cyprinidae; genus Enteromius; species Enteromius anoplus. The sequence continues at coordinate 17,761,438 of JAUMHG010000065.1, forward strand.
CTTTGTATGCCAACGTTTTACTTGACTGAAAATAAAAGTTTTAAATGTGAACACTTTGTGATTTTTATTTTTATTTTTTTGTATCATTTAGCACTGTCTAAATGTATATATTTTGCTTGATATTCTCTGTCAACTTGACTAAATATTTAAGCTTAAATGATACTCAGTCCAAACTGGGGCAAGTATGCAAACCTTCACTTACAGAAACTGGCTGGAAGGCATGAGAGAGCAACATATCTGCAGAATGCGTGAACACCCACCCCAAATGTCTGTAGTGTTGTTATTAAAATCAAGTAACCGCTGCAATGATTTTACAAATGTTGCATCATTATGTGCTATCTGTGCAATCCCGATATACACTGAGAATGAATCCCAAGAGGATGCGCATGTAATAAATTGGATGCTACCAACTTGTTCACTTTAAAGTGTTGAACAATTAGGCTTCAGAAGGTAAGTCTTAGTGAGGCAATAAGGTTCTTCATACTATGATTTAAAAAAAAAAAAAAAAAAGTGAACCTAAAGTTACTGAGGGTAGTGCAATTTCTATATTCCCCATATTGTAAGTTGCTTTGAATAAAATTACAAAATTTAATACAAATTCTTAAAATGTCAAATGCCATAGACATGAGTTTAGCATGCAAATTTAAAATATATATATTGTTTTTGTTTTATTTAAGAAAAATACATTTCAATATTTTTCCAGCTAAGAATTCATATCTTGGGTATGTTACATATATATAAATCAATAAAAAAAAAAAAATTAAACTGGTAATAATATTTTTTTTGGTAAGGATCTATGATGAAAATAAGCCTATCCTATATTTACTAACCATTTAATAAAAAAATGTAGGATGGATAATTGGTCCAAAGGACAGGAAGAATTGATTGATTGATTGATTTTTTTGTTCAAATTATTTATTTTGAGGTTTGCATTCTCATTGGCTAATTCCTCAGATGCACACAAACATGACCTGATCTGGGTTATTAGGTCTGTTTAAGGCCCTGCCCCAGGTTTCAGTAGGACAGTGGTTTGGGATGTGTTCTAGCATAAATCACCCATGCCGGGACAAATAAACTGCTGAAGGGGCTATTTGTGTCTTCATGCTTGATGCACATAAGAAAAATGCACCATTTAGTCAGAATCTTGAGTCATAACGAGTCTACCGTGATTGTGTTGACTCTTCATATTTAATGCATGTTTCATCACATTTAGTCATCAAGCTGTTCACTGTTCTGTTTCTGGTTATAGTTTAGCAGTTAGTTTATAATCTGTGTGATCTCATCCTGTTCTCCGCAGCTCTCTGGGCGGGGGCGACGGCATGCAGGGGGTCACCATGATGATGGAGCAGAGCATCTCCACTCCTGGCAAACGCATCCGCAAGCCGTCGCTGCTGTACGAGGGGTTCGAGGGACCCGCTCTGCCCCACGTCCCTCAATATGGGCCCCCTCAACCCCCTGTGAGGGACCCCGCTCGCCAGGGCCGCATGACCAACCAACTGCAGTTCCTCCAGAAGGCTTTGCAGAAGACGCTGTGGAGGCATCACTTCGCCTGGCCTTTCCATGAGCCGGTGGACGCCTCCAAGCTCAACCTGCCTGTGAGTTTGAGGGACTTGTTTTTAGGCTCTGTGTTTACATATTAAACAGGACGGCATGCTGTTAAACAAGTAACAGACTGTGTGTTTTTCTGACTTAATAATGACTTGTTTTATGTCATGCAGGATTATTACAAAATCATTAAACAGCCCATGGATATGGGGACTATCAAGAAAAGACTGGAAAACAATTATTACCGCAGTGCCAACGAGTGCTTGCAGGATTTCAACACCATGTTTACCAACTGCTACATCTACAACAAGGTCAGTTTGTTTGTGTTTAGGTAAAACGGTTCTGTGAGCTCTGACTTTTTCAGAGCTTGGATTTATTCTGTTGCAATTACTCGCAACAGTGGTATCGTCTAGAGACTGCCGTGATCTCATAGTCATCTGTTTATTACAGCCAACAGATGACATCGTCCTGATGGCTCAGTCTCTGGAGAAGGCTTTTCTGCAGAAGGTAGCGCAGATGCCCCAAGAGGAGGAAGAGATTCCTGCACCTGTCCCTAGAGGCAAACAGGGCAAACCTAAAAAAGGACACAAATCATGTAAGAATGATGAAGAGAGTAGTTGACAGGATTTTCATGGTCATGGTTTTTATAGCTCACACACACACACACACACACACACACATACATATATTTGTATATATTAGCTTAATATCTTAACATGTGTATCTAGACATACATCAATACATATCTCCAATAAAAAAAGATAGTTAAAATAATAATTTCCAGACCTGGAAAAGTCACAGAGATTAACAAAATCCTAAAAAGTTATGAACATTTTTGGAGTTTATTCTGTAAATATAATGTATAATTATAAGTATTAATATAATGTAATTGTCTAATTATATTATAATTAAATTAATTAATAAATTTGATTTTAATTATTAATATGCTACTTACTTAATAATTTATTAATATTATTTTATATATACATGTTAATATATATTATATATTTTTTTTTTTTTATTTTTAATTTAATTTTTTTTCATTTACAGACAATTTTTGTGTTTGTAAAATTTTTATTTAGATTGCCAATTACTTTCCAATAGTATAATTAAATTACATTCAGTTATAACACGTACTTGAAATAATTAAAAAAATTGAGTAATTAATATTGATTTGCATTAAAACTTAATTGGTGCTTATGCATTCACAGTTGAAATTCCACTGGTTCTGATGTGTTTGTGTGCTTTCATCTTCATATTTTTCCATCTCTTTCTCTAGTCTCAGGTGGATTCACGACAGCTCATCAGGTCCCTGCTATATCTTCCGTGTCCCAGTCGGCCTACTCCCCTCCCACTCCAGACACCCCAGACTCGATCCTCTCCACCCCACCGCAGACGCTGATAACCAAGACTTTGCTTCCCACCTCACACAGCACCCCTGCACTGATGGGCCTGCCTCCTACTCAACCGACTGCAAAGGTAAAACTACCTCATTCCTAAAAAAAAAAAGACTCTTTACACATATTTAGCTGCAGATGCAGCATTATCCTTGTTGTATAACCAAATATTTGCATTCTAGATGCAGTGTAAACAATTTATATAATTGTTTTTAATAGAAAAAGGGTGTCAAGCGCAAGGCAGACACGACCACCCCTTCCACCACGGGCATGCCGCTCACTTTAGGCGTGGGTGGGATGGGTCTCGGCATGGGTGGAGGTGACTCCCCTCTCACCCTCTCGGCTTTGGGTGGGGACCCCAAGCAGAGCCTGTCTCTGGGCCTGGGTATGGGCATGGCCATGGGCCTTGGAGGAGGCCTGGTTGGAGACAAAGTGCCGGCAAGACGCGGTGGCAGTGGCAGGCCCATCAAACCACCACGAAAAGACTTGCCTGACTCCCAGAACCAGCATCAGCCGGTGCGTCGAGGGAAGCTGAGCCAGCAGCTCCGGTACTGCAGCACGATTCTCAAAGAGCTGCTGTCGAAGAAACACGCAGCCTACGCCTGGCCCTTCTACAAGCCAGTGGATGCTTCCTCACTGGGTCTGCATGACTATCATGACATTATCAAGTATCCCATGGATCTAAGCACAATTAAGGTTTGTATAAAGAGGTTGTTGCATGATAACATGCAGCCGTGCACATGATCAAACCTGATGATTGTCTCTCTCTTACAGAGGAAAATGGATCATCGGGAGTACAGGGATGCATTGCAGTTCGCTGCTGACATCAGGCTAATGTTTTCAAACTGTTACAAGTACAATCCCCCTGATCATGATGTGGTGGCCATGGCCAGAAAATTACAGGTATGCTTGCACTTAGATTAAAAAAAAAAAAAAAAAATTCTCAAGTACACTGTACTCTTTGATATCTGGCAACGTAGCTTGTTACCAATTAGGGTTGTGTCGATAGACGATGCCATCACTTTTTGTCAGTCGTGGGGCGGGGCTTGCTGTTTTAGTTACAAATCTTAATTAAAATATACAATTAACCTTGCAGCTCTGTTTCCACTTCCCATTCAAATTGCTGGAATCCAAAGCTGGATATTAAAAATGTCATCTCTCTGTTTCAGGATGTCTTCGAGTTCCGGTTCGCCAAGATGCCGGACGAGCCCCTGGTGTCCCTCCCACCTGCATCCCTGGGCGGCGGTCTGGGCGGTCACTCCTCCTCTTCCTCCTCCTCTTCCTCGTCGTCGTCAGAGAGCGACGTGAGCAGCGAGAGTGAGAGCGAGAGCAGCCAGAGCTCCGACAGTGAGGAGGAGAGAGCGCATCGCCTGGCCCAGCTTCAGGAACAGGTGTGTACACAGGTAGCCGCCCAACTTTTCCATGCAGCAAAGTCTGCTAAAACCGGCTCAGATTTGACATAGTTGTACATTTACTGAGAGCTGCTGTGGGATTAGAGAGAGAAACGCAGTGACACTCACTCGCTCGCTTGTCTGCAGCTGAGGGCGGTGCACGAGCAGCTAGCAGCGCTGTCCTCTACACCCATCATCAAGCCCAAGAAGAAGAAGGAGAAGAAAGACAAGAAGAAGAAGAAGAAGCCGGAAAAACACAAGCGGGGCAGGAGCGTGATGGAGGAAGAGGTAGTTGTCCGGCCGCCGAAAACGCCAAAACTCTCCAAGACACCAAAGAGCAAGAGCAACAGCAAAGCAGCGAGCTCCACTCAGGGCAAGAAGAACTCCAACAAGAAGAGCAGCAAGAGCAAGTACGTCCAACATAGTGATTATTCATACTAGAGCTGCACGATTATGACAGAAATCATAATTCTCGATTATTCCCTTGATATTGTTATTGTGATTCATTAATGACGATTATCACAATTTACACTGAATGATGTTTATACCATTGTTTGAAGCATATTTTTAGGCCCTGTTTACATTTTTGTTTTAAAAAGCATACGTTTTGCTCGTTTACACCTATTTTGGCATTTTCAACCCTCAAAAACTGATAATGCTGCAGTCCCCCGTTTTAGTTTGAAAACGCCGGGGTTGCGTTTCAGTGTAAACCAAGCAGAACGGAGACTTTCACATTCGCTCCTTTGAGCTCCTTCCTCCTCGTATCCTTGACCACCGTGTAAACAATAACATCATGCTCGTTGTCTTACCCAGAGATATGCGTTGGTAGATTCCCCATTTGAACACCCCAAGCACACAGACATATCTATACTTGTACCTGCATGAATGGTCATGTGACATTTAGGTTGTGTAGTGTAAACAGAGATTGTTTCTGAAGTGCAGCGGGAACACGAGTGTAAACGAGGATCGTTTTCATTCTGAACTGCTGTTTTAAAACGAAAGCACTAACGTAAACAGAGCCTTTCATGAACATAAACAAGCTGAAAACACTCTATTGAAAAAACTTTATTGCTTTTCTATAGTATTAAGCCTCAGACGTCAATTATACATTGAATTGGTTTATTCTTTAAATTAAAAAATTAAAAAAGCTAAACTATGAATGGTATTATAATGTTATAAAACTAAAACAATGGAAAACCCCTAACGATAACAGAAAAACCCCCACATCTTAAGAACAGAATAACATAAGTGGGCTTTAAACGATTATATAACTGTGGCCTCTTTAATTATAACTGCGATTAGAAAATTGATTTAATTCTCACAGCCTCAACTCGTTTTGAACCTAAAAAGAAAACCTAACAAAAACTTTTTTTTTTCACTTAGGTCCTCAAAGAAATCTCAACCCCCTGCCTTTAACCCTCATCAAATGAGCCAAGGCAGTCTCACGCCGCACTACGACTCTGAAGAGGAAGAGGAGACCAGCCCCATGAGTTATGATGAGAAACGACAGCTCAGTCTGGACATCAACAGGCTGCCGGGCGAGAAACTGGGCCGCGTCGTTCACATCATCCAGTCGCGAGAGCCCTCGCTGCGTGACACCAACCCAGAGGAGATCGAGATCGACTTCGAGACGCTGAAGCCGTCCACGCTCCGCGAGCTGGAGCACTACGTCATGATGTGTTTACGCAAGAAACCACGCAAAACTAGTGGTAAGAGCATTTCGATTCATTTATTTATAGCTGATTATTTATTAATTACATGGATTGATTTGTTTTTGGAACATTGTAATTATAAAAAAATAAACAATGCATTAAACTGTTGAAATTAGTTTCTGAAGGAATCAGATGTTTGAATGAATCTGTTGAAAGACTTGCTGTGACCTGCCAATGGTTTGAGTTCATGTGTTTTTGTTTTTTATATCCGTTCATATATTTCAGTATTCCTCAATACTGAAGCAATATTTAAACCTTAATATTGCCATTATGCAATTTTGAATATTTTCTGAATGAACTAAATGTTTGTAATGTCTACTGAATGGTTTTCTCATCTAACACAACTACTTTATTTGATCTTTTTTTTTTTTTTTGGTTTCTCAGATAAAATTAATATGTGATTAGTTCGATTTATTAATTGGCACATTATGTTGTTGATAGGAATTTTCTTATTTCACACTCTTTTATAAATGTGCAGTTGAAGGGAAGGTTTGTTCTTGAGCAGCTGATGGGAATCTGATACTAGACTTTAACCCATAACCAGTCTCCGCACCTTTCTTGGTTTTATTCAGCACACTTAACAGGAAGACCGTAATCTGACCTTTACCCCTCCTGTGAACAAACACAATGCTGGTCTTTCATTCCTCCAACTGATGTTAATGTCAGAAAGAGTCGTCGCTTAAGTGACTCATGCAGCAATATAAGTGCAAGGTTAGATAATTACATGCTTAGAGGAGGAAAAAGGAAAAATACAGTACCGTTTCAAAACTTGAAGGTTGATAGAATTAAAAAAAAAAATGTTTTTGAAAGAAACATATCTGCATTTATTTTGATAAAAAATACAGTAATGTGAAAAATGATTGCAGTTTAAAACAACTCCTCTTTAAATATATTTTAAAATGTATTATTCCTATGATGCAAGGCTACACTTCAGTACCACGTGATCCTTCAGAAATCATGCTAATATGATGACTTGATTATCAAGAAACATTTCTGATTATCATCAATGCTGAAAAACAGTTTGCTGTTTAATGTTTGTTTGTTTTTTGTTGTTGTTGTTTTTTTATTTAAATTTAAAAAAATTATGAAAGAGAAAAAGGCAATATAAATATATTAACTGTGACCCTGGTTAAATTAAGGTGATATTAGGTGTTATTTTTTAATTATAGTATCCTATTGAATCTTTTGCACAGTTGTGTAAATATTTTTAAATTTATATGCATGTGTATATATATATATATAATATTATTATTATTATTTTTCCTATTTTATATAAAGTAATTGAGTCTTGGACAAAATTGACGCTTTTATTTTGTTTCAGTAGAACAATCATGCCACACTGGAGAGTATTTACTCTGCAAACAGAAATTCACATTATATTTTCCTACTGTATTTTATCCATTTATATTACATCTTTGCTTTAACATTCAAGCCACTCGTACAGGTAGAGACTCTCTAAACTGATTATGACAATAATGTGCATCTATAAAGATGCTGTGTGGTAGATCTGACTGAATGTGCTGCTTGTGTTTTCCAGTGGCAGTCAAAGGCACTCCAGGAAAATCCCGCGAGGAGCTGGCTCTGGAGAAGAAGAGAGAGCTGGAGAGACGCCTGCAGGACGTCAGCGGCCAGCTCAACTCTGCCAAGAAACCACAGAAAACCAAAGGTAAGGGCCGAGATTTTCAAAGATGATTCAGAATCAGGTTAATCGAGACAAACTGAATAACCCGTCTCTGTTTGTGTCTCAGTGGAGAAGCCCATCGCGGCGGAGTCTCATGCCGTGGCGTCTCGTCTCAGCGCCAGCAGCTCCAGCTCCGACTCCTCCTCTTCATCCTCCTCTTCCTCCTCCTCTGACACCAGTGACTCAGACTCAGACTGAAAGAACGGACTTCAAATAAAACATGCACTCCATCCCAGAATTGAGTTTCTGCTCTTAATAACAGTAACTAATGAGGAAGGGCAGTATTTCTCTGTAGATGTAGGGGATTCTGGGAAATGTTGGACGGAGAAGGCACTGACGGGAAAAGCAGACCAGGGCATCATTGTCTAGTTTGGGACTCCTTTCTGTTAGTCCATCCTTCTTTACTTTGTGTATATACGTGTACAAAGATATATAAATATCTATTTTTTCTTTTATAAAGAAGAATTTTAAGCAATTCCCTGTTAGGGAAGAAAAGAAATCGTTTTCTTTTGTGAATATCCCCCCCCCCCCCTTTTCTCTCTCCCTCTTTTCGTTATGATCTTCTAGTAGTTTGTCCTAATGAAAACAAAAGGCTTGGAGTGGAAACTGCTGTCACTTTTGTTTGCATGAGCGAGTGTGTGATGTGTATGTGTGCCATTGAATCCCGTGGTTTCCTCTTTACACACTTTGCACATACGTGATGTATCGGCGCTTGGTTGTGCAAAACAAAGCTCCACCTATTCAAATGGCATCTGTACTCCCAGAAGTTATGAGAACAGGGAGTCTCTGTCCGATGGGCTTTAGTGGCATCTTAAAACTTGAATCTGAGCACCTCTCCATCCAGCCTGCTTTATTTCCGTGGTCAAATGAATGGGTTTAAATCTCCATTGTTTTATATACAAACATACAGAATCCTGCTCTCTGTATTCAGCTGGGCCACATGAGCATTTGTTTTGGATGCATAAATTATTTTCCTGTTCATGTGGTTTCAGTCAGGATTTCAAGAGCAGAACAGAGTCTTAGATGCACTATGAGAGGTACACAGCTGCTTAATTAGGTGTTGACGTGAATACTGTTTGTAAATCTTGGTTTTTGAGTTTTAGTCTGGGTTTTGTTTTAGTGTTGTTTTTTTTTATTTTAATAATTCGCCCAGAGTTAATGCACAGTTTATGGTTTTAACAAAGTAACCCTCATATTCAGAAGTTAAATGCTTGGAAATATAATTTGTTTCATAGCACATGCTGTTACACAATAATGGCAACAATGAAATATGACGTTTCTATTTTCTTTTCTTCCAAAATGTGTACATATGTAACAGTTTTATGACCTCGCAGCTTGCATCTGTCGATATGACCCGATTTGTTTCCTGCATTACATTTTTTTCTTTTGTTTACTACTGTCTTCAACTCTTCTCTTTAGTATTGTGGCTGGTTTTTTCCACAGCTTGTTGTTTTGTTTTTTTTAAAAAGACAACAGCAAAACATAACAACGACATGAAACCTCAAGCTGTAAGCATCATCTCAACAGATGCTTCATGCGACCATTATTCTCATCTGAAAAATGTCATGTTAATAAAGAGGGTGAGATGTCCTTAAAACAAAAACCTGTGGCTCAGTGTGTTACTTCAGGTGCATGTTATTTCATTAGCTCATTTACATGATTACGTTGGAATATATAGTATCTAGGCATATTATAGTTATTTAAAACCATGAAAAAATGCTGCTTGAAATGATATATATGTGTATGTATATATATATATACACACAGTGGATACAGAAAGTATTCAGACCCTTTGCTGTGACACTCATATATTTAACTCAGGCGCTGTCCATTTCTTCTGATCATCCTTGAGATGGTTCTACACCTTCAT
>JAUMHG010000065.1:17785669-17815062 GCA_032359395.1 Enteromius anoplus
ATATATATAAATAAATTCACACACATACATTAAATATTTACTTTTAAGGTTTAAAGTAAGTTTTCAAAGAATAAAATGTCATCATTTGGTTGAAACAATGTTACATTGTCATTCAGTGTAACACGATATTTATGTTAAAAATTCAACCTGCTTATTCTGACTTATTAAAATATGTATTAAAATATATAAAAGAATAAGGAAGCATATTAAATTCTTTTGTATTTTATTTGAGTAAAACATTCTGACAAATGAGCAAAACCTAGGAAAGTGGCAAATAAAAATTTAGAAATTAAAACTAATTAGTATTTGGGGTGAAAGTAATTCATCTTTTAATGTGTCATTAATTGATTTTTGTAGTAAACGATGATAAGATTGTTCATGGAATGACATTTTAGTGGGTACATTTGGTAAATCTGAAAATTGTGTGATATCTATTTTTGGCTCAAAAACAAAATTGCAATTAATTTAAACAGAAAACATTGGGGTAAAAAAACAACAAATTAAAGCAGTATTACATTTATTGTTTTTATGGTTAAACCCTTTTATGCTGTTTACCCATGTATATATTTATATTCTTATAAATTATATTATAAATAAATATATTTAATATACAAACCTAACTTATTTTTGTAAATAAATCCATGCATATGTGTATGTGTTTATATATATATAAATACACAATAAATATATGTAGTACAAAAAAATATTATGTAAACAAAAACATAATTTTGCATGTGATTATTCGCAATTATTTGTTTTACAACACTAATAAAAAAAAAATAGCATTTTGGCTTTTAAAAACATACCAAAAATGAATCATGTAATCAAGACCTGAGGTGCAGTTTAAAAAAAATATAACGTTTTTAGCTAAATATTTTTGCTTTTGATTTTAATAAATAACTGCAAAGTTTGTAAAGGTTTTTAACATTTATATTTATGTACTCTCATTTATTTATTTTAAAAGACCGTGTGAATAAATTTGGTGCTTGTATAATTCTCACAACAGTAGTGATATGCATTAATACTAATCCTAGTTTTAAATAAAGATTTGTTTTTAAAGAAACAAATGTTTTTATTGATTAACTGACTTTAACGTAATCAAAAGTGACAGTATTTCTGAAATATATTTTAAATCAGTGGTAAAAACAAATGTTTCACAGTTTCCACAGAAATCTAAAGCAGCACAACTGTTTCAACATTGATAATAATCAGAAATGTTCAGCAAATTAGCATATTACACTGATTTTTGAAGGATCATGTGACAATGAAGTCTGGAGTAATGATGTTGAAAATGCAACTTTCATCACAAAAATAAATGATATTTTACAATATATTCAAATAGAAAAGAGTTGTTAATGTACATATAATATGAAACTAATGTAAAAAAAAAAAAATACTTAAAATACTTATATACAGTAAAATGATGCTAGCATGTCTCTGGTCAGTTAGTTTTAATCACTTTGAGGTCACTCACAGAGCAGCCGTCGACGAGGGCTTTGATGTAGGGGCTGGTCTCGTATCTCAGGTCTTCATCGTTGGCGCCCTGGAAGTGTAGTGCCCTCTCGTAGCCGCTGTCGGTCGTGAGGTCCGCCCAGGCCACGGACCGCTGGCAGTGATAGGTCAAGTTCTGACGGGCCTGAACGCTGAGCAACCGCAGGAATCCCATCTGGACAATACCCACGGCCTCTCCTCTCAAGTCAACGTATGAAAACTAAAACATGAAGGACAATATTCATTCATCATTCACAATATATTAAACTTGACACTGTAATATATTTTCATTCACATTGAATTAATTAAAATGACTTCTGAATGCTCAAATAACTCTTAATGTGAGCGTGCTGTAAATGGATAGCTCACACAAAACTATTCAGCCATCATTTTGTTACCCTCAAGTTGTTTTAAACCTGTATGAGCTGTATTCTATTGAACATACAAGAAGATATTTTAAGAAAAATGTGGGTAATGAACACATGCGTGCACACATATAAGGAAAAAGTGTTATGTTTATATATTAAAAATATGTATAATATAAATTCTAAGAATACATATACAATATATATGCAAATAAAACATATACATATAAATATTTTTTAAACACATACTGTATGTGTGTGCATTTATACATACATAATAAATATACACAGTACACACACACACATATATATATTATGTGAAAAACACTTTTATATTGAATGTGATTACTCACGATTAATCATTTGACAGCACTAGACTAGTGCTTTGTTGGGTTACACTTCATTTTGACAATCCACATTAGACACACTACTAACTATAAGAAACATTGTAACTACATGTCAGCTAATTCTCATTATTTTGCATGGGTGAAGTATCAGTTTAAAAAAAGCGATTGGTTCATTTATGCATATTACTTTACTTATTGGAACACATGAAGTGATGATTTTGAGGCAATAAACTCACCTTGCTGCCCTTTGTAAACTGACTAAACCAGGACCCAGGCTTCTCCTTTGACCAAGTGTTCATCTGCACCTATGGCAGAATTTAGGACTCATAAACTCAGAACAATTCAGACATTTAAGGACGTTCCAGTAAAACACAAACATATAAAATTGAACAGCAGCGAGTCCTTACATCTTCCACAGCTTTGCTGGGATACAAGCACGTCTCTCCTCCAGCAGTGAAGTTACAGTACACCTTGAAAGAGTCGCGAGCGCAGCCCTGGTTTGGATCAATCCAGTACTCGCCTGAAGAAAAGAACAAGAATGGTTCGAATGAGAAACGGCTCGCCACTGGTTACGGAATGTGTCAATCACACAGTAACCGTGGCGATCATACCGTCTTTCAGGTCTGGTTGGCTGAGGTGCAGGTCCTGGCAGGTGCGGGCCGGGCTCTCCTGGGTTCCCAGCGGGAAGCGCATGCTCTCGATCTCCTGCCGCAGGGAATTGAGCGAGCCGAAGATCTCCTCCGTTCCTTCGCTACCGGTCAGGAACTCTGTGCCCGTGGCATCGGCAGCCTCAGCGTCAGTGTCAGAGAGCATCTTACTGCCGTCGATGGAGCGCTTGGACTTCTTCGGGATCTGTATGGGCAGCGGCTGGATGACATCACCAGGGGGTCCCTATAGAAAAAGGAGAATTTATGGAAATTAGGCACACAATAAAGAGCGATACTGGCATATTTTCTGAAACCTGGGACCCTTTTATTATTATTTTTCTGGTAATGTAATGTAAATCCTTATTCTGTAGTCGCTTAATCTAATAATTTAGGACAAAAATATTTCACTGGCAAATAATAATTGTGTGTTTTGTACAATAGATTACAGATATAACTCACAGGCAGTCCTGGAGGTCCTTGTACACCTTTTTCTCCTTTAGGACCAGCTCCACCCTGTACCACAGAGACCAGACATGCAATATTAGGGGCACTTTACAGTAAAATATGAGAAACCTGATCTATTTGTAGGTTTTATTTAACATTTCCTTTCTGCGGCTCATGAGATGCTCGTCACACTCATAACACAAATATTTCAAGAAGGAATACTCACAGTGGCACCTTTAGCTCCTTTGATACCCCTCGGACCCTGTGAGAAACATCACATCCAATCAGCTTTAATCCATTACGATGATAAATTTTGGTGCACAATTTCAGAAAAGGTTTAACAAAGTACTAAACTTTAAAGTATAAGTGCCATTAAAGTACCCAAGACACATCTCCTCAAAATGAAATATGATAAACTGTATGAAATGCATGAAAAACTGAGAAATGGTCATGAAAGTTTACTCACAGGCATACCACCAGGACCTGCAGGACCCAGAGGACCAGTTCCTCCAGGCATACCCTAAAATACAACACATCGATAAAAAAAACATAATAATAATAATAATTTTTGATTATATGAAACATGATATGTTGAACAGATGTTTTGATGTTTTTGTAAGAAGTCTCTTCTGTTCATCATGAATTTATTTGATCAAAAATACAGTAATATAGTGGAATGTATCAGTTAATTTAACAGTTATTTCTGTGGTGCCAGCAGAATTGTCGGTATAGCATCGCTCCACGTGATCCCTCAGAAATCATTCTAATACGCTGATTTGCTGCTCAAGAAACATTTCTGATTATTATCAATGTGGAAAACAGTTGTGCTGCTTCAGATTTTTTGAAGAAACTAGGATATATTTTATTTCTCAGGATTCAGAAACTGAATCTTTACAAATGTCTTTACTGATCAAGGCATCCTTTATGAACAAAAGAATTGATTTCTTTAAAAAATCTTACTGAGCCCAAAGGTAACGCATATTGGTAAGATTCTGATGAGAAAAGGTCATGACTGGACATCACATACCGTTTCTCCCTTGGCTCCTAAAGATCCCTGGGGTCCCGGCATGCCTCTGTCTCCCTTCTCTCCTTGTTCTCCTGTAGGCCCAATCAGACCGAGCATACCTGGATGTCCCTTCTCACCCTTAGCACCGGGGTCACCACGAAGACCTGCCAAACCGGGAGGACCCTGTGAGAGGAGGGGGAAAAACAATCTGCCATTTAACATAACATATACACATACCTCATGAAACTGTACGAATACATCACTTGTTATGTATCAGGTATTAATAGTTGTAAATTAGTAGGCTCAACTTACTACTGTATATTTGATAATGCAGCATAATCTTTACTTTTAGAAAAGAAGAATATAACCACCAAACACACACATTTATTACCAAAAACAACGAGAAAAGACCAGCACAACATAACCAGAGATCTCTGTCTTTTGAGAATTTGTTGCATGTAATGTCATATATCAATCTGTTATGTTAATTAATTAAGATTGTTATTAATTATTGAATACTGATTGTGATGTAACAATGTTTCACCCGTGAGCTATTGTTGACCTGATTTATGACGCTCTCCATTCTGAGGAAATTGTAACTTGACAATGATTTGTTGCAGACATATTGGTTATAATGAACTTGTTAATGAGTGTGCAGGGATACTCTTTTTCACAAAGTATTTTCCTCTAACTTTCACCTCCATAATGCGTGTTTTTAGTGTAATACTGTAACACGGAGGGTCTTACCATTGGTCCAGGAGGTCCCTTCTGGCCAGCAGCACCTGGAGAGCCTTGCTCACCCTAAATATAGTTATCAGTTATCAGAAGATCATTTTAATGAACACTACATTACATTTGATAAACACAATTCAATATCATACCACTGTTCCAGGTAACCCTCTCAGACCCTCAGTTCCTGGTTTTCCTGGTTGACCCTGTGGCCCCACGGGGCCAGTCTTTCCTGGAGGCCCAAGAGCACCTGAATCACCCTAAAAAACATGTTACATGAGGACAAAAAACTTCAGAAAGCCTGCTTATTTGTTGCAGCTATATTTCCTGTCGTTTAAACAGTCTTACCTTGCTTCCCTTCTCTCCCTGACGACCCTCCGGTCCCCTTGTGCCTGGAGGACCCTGTATGGGTCAAAATGATAGATTATAGATAGAATCATTAGGAAATTAAGTAAAGATCATGTTCCATGAAGATATTTAGTAAATTTCCTACTGTAAATATTTCAAAGCCTCATTTTTTATTAGTAATATGAATTGCTAAGAACTTTATTCAACAATACAGAGCCTACAAATTAACGGTGGTAATGTTAGGCTTTTATGAAATAAGTTGATCTTACTCTCTTTCCTGGAGGTCCAGGTGGTCCGTTCTCACCAGTTGGTCCAGGTGAACCCTAAAGCCATGCAAAAATAGTGTTCAGTGTATCCTAAAAAACACCTTGTAAGGAAGATGTGCTCTGTAGGAGGACGATCACTCACAGCTTCTCCTTGTTCTCCATCCTCTCCTCTCTCACCCTTTGCACCATCTTGGCCCTGCAAAGATCAGACAGAAAGTTAAGCATTTTTTCTTGCACTGATGAATCATATACAACAAGACCAGAAACATGTATGAAGAATGGGTCATGCATCATGTTTAATTAAATAAGTGACAGCTCTACTCACTCGGGGTCCGACTTCACCAGGGGGCCCGGGATCACCAGGGAAACCAACAGGACCCTTGAAAACACAAAAATCAGCTGCTGAAGAATCACAGACAGACTTGTGTCTCATTTCAAAGCTAAGTCATGTTTTATACATACAGGGTTTCCTTTGGGTCCGTCATCTCCAGTGGGTCCTTTTCCACCAGGAGGACCCGAGGTGCCCGGCTGCCCTTCCTCGCCCTTCTCACCACGCTCTCCTCTCGGGCCCTGCCACCAAACCAATAAGGTGTTAGCTATTGTACATCTATTCAATAGATCATCAGGGGACAATAAAAACGTTTAGACTAAAATTCTGACCATTTTTCCTGGCTCTCCACCAACACCAGGTGGTCCGGACTCTCCAGGCTCACCCTGTCAATACAAATACAGTGCCATTAATCAGACTGGCTGATCTTGTCAATAAAAGTCATCATCTGTGTTGAAGTTGAGCTCTTTTATACTTGCCTTCTCTCCTATGGGACCTGGATTACCCAAACCTCCTGGAGGACCTTGAGGACCCTGAAAAATGAAAGATGTTCATTAAATTAGACACAAAAAAAAGCAGAAAGCTGAATAAAGTATTCCAGAGAGTCATTGCTTAATGATCATAAAATATATAACAATGAACTTTAATCATTAGTAAATTAGTACTCATAGTGCAAATTAAGGTACTTACATCAGCACCATTAGGACCAGCTGGACCACGAGGACCTGGGGGACCAGGAGGACCCTACAGAAATACATAACCAGAAGACATTGGCTCATTTTTATTCATTCTAAGGGTGATCAAAAATCATATGTTGCATTATACACCTCATTTGCAACTTTAACTGCCTTTAAATCAAAACATTCAGACTCACCAGTGGACCGACATCTCCCGTCTCTCCTTTTTCTCCAGATGGGCCTGGCAAACCCTAAAGACATGAAAGAAGTACAAACAGCTAAGACATCCAGTATGTAGATTTCAATAGGTATGAGCGAATAAAACACAATCTGCATGCAGTACCTGCAGACCGATGGGGCCTGGAGGACCCGGGAACCCTCTTGTCCCCTCATCTCCCTTAGCACCAAATGGTCCTTGTTGACCCCGAGCACCCGTCTCACCATCAGCGCCCTGAGAAGAGTTTTGAAATGGGGTCAATCACAAGCCAATATAACCTTCTGACCAACTGTGAATGGTAGCATGAATTTGCGCTAAAGCACACTTACAGCTGCACCAGGCTGTCCAACAGGACCCAGTGGGCCAGGCGGACCAGGAGGACCCTGTAAACATGCAAATAATTGATTACAGATTGATATTATGTCCACCAAACACTTTTATAAGTCGATGCATTCTCTTGAAACAGGAAGTTCACATTTTAGTTAAAATTTCACAAGCTAAAAGCTTATTGACTCACATGTTCTCCCTTGGATCCTTTACCTCCTTTTTGTCCTGGCTCTCCAACCTCGCCCTATAAAAACAATTTGCATTTGTCAAGAACTTACACATAACTGTGATGATTTGGGGGTGAGATATGAAGAGATCTCTGACCTTGTCTCCATCCTCTCCGGAAGTACCTGGAGGTCCAGCAGGGCCTGGGAGACCAACTGGGCCTTGGATGCCGTCACGACCACCTGGACCAATTGGACCTTTCTCTCCCTGTAAAACAGGATGATCTTATTTGATAGGCCTATATTTAAATGTGTACTAGAGATAATGTGCAAACCTAGAACAGGCACTTACTGGCACTCCCTTCTCTCCTGAAGCTCCAGGGGGCCCCTGAGGTCCAGGTCGTCCCGGGGGACCGACAGGGCCTGCAGTGCCAGCTCCTCCTCTTTCTCCCGGTGATCCCTGCATAGAAATACAGGTACGGTAACATAAATTCCTCAAAAATAAACCTCTAGGAATTACTATTAGGAGCTACTATATTAAAATCATAATTTTTTTTTTTTAATAATCATTTTTAAAACAATTAAGAACATATTCTCTTTAGCCCACTGTAATGTGAAAATAGAGTTCTCGTTATGAAAAATATATTTAGTAAAACATTTTTATTCTAAGTGTTATTTAAAGGGTTACTTCACCAAAAAATGTCATTAATCACTTACCCCATGTCGTTCCAAACTGTAAAAGCCTAGTTCATCTTCAGAACACAATTTAAGATATTTTAGATGAAAACTGGGAGGTTTGTGATTGTCCCATTGACTGCTTAATGATTTCCACTGTCAAGGTCCAGAAAAGTATGAAAGACATAGTCAGAATAGTCCATCTGCCATCAGTGGTTCAATCCTAATTTTATGAAGGGATGAGAATACTTTTTGTAAGCAAATAAAAATAATGACTTTATTTAATAATTTGTCTCCTCTCTGTCTCTCCTCATCACCATTTTGGAGAGTATCCGATGGACCAAACTACATACGCTGTTCTGTGTCAGCCACGACACACAGATGCGCTGTTTTTATTTACATGCAAGCAACGATGCACATAGAAAACATATCACGGCTGACAGAAGAGCATCTTGTGGATATTCTCCAAAATTATGCTACAGTGATGCGGAGAGACACAGAGGAGACAAACTGTTGAAATAAAGTCATTATTTTGCATCCAAAAAGTATTCACAATGTTACGGTTGAACCACTGATGGCAGATGGAGCAGACGTCTTTCATACTTTTCTGCACCTTGACAGTGTATTTTACTGGCAGTCAATGAGAAAAATGAATTTTTGTTTTGAAGACGAACAAAGCATTTATGTGTTTGGGAGGAAAAGGGGGTAAGTGATCAATGACAAAATTCCCATTTTGGGGTGGAGTAACCCTTTAAATTGTATACACACTGCAATTGCAAACAAGTACAACTGTAAGTACAGTATACATTACTGTATTGTATTTATTATACTACCTTTAATTTATGCTAATTTACAAGAAAACAATTAAATTATTTAATATAAAGATAAAGATTTTATATGATCGATTGTCATTAAAAAGGCTTTATTTTATGCAGAATATAATATTATGTTTACTTTTGAGTTTGGTGTAAAAGATCAAAAGTGATATCAATATGAATTCATAACTTATTGAGGCACTGATCACTAAATAATGTCTCTTTACTGTTTTATAGTGATGCCACAGAACAGTGGTTCTCAACCCTGGTCCTCGCGCCCCACTGCTCTGCATATTTAGCATCTCTCTCTTTGTTAACACACCTGATTCTGATAACCAAGGCTCATTAGAAAAGAGCTCTGTGCATGAGCTGTGTTCCCAATCTACATGGTCCCTACACAGTGTCCGTTAAAGTTCACTTCACTTTGGGAACATTCATTCACAGATTTGCACCTCTTTAAATCACGTCTCGCACACACTGTGCTAGATCAGCGGTTTTCAATCCCGCTCTGCGCATTTCGTATGTTTCTCTTGTCACTTGCTCTGCTCGAACGTATGCACACTGTGAAGTGGACATCACTGAATATTCCGCCATGATTCCAGTTCGAAGTGAATTTATACGTTCCATTCAAAGTGCATTTAAGTGTGCGAGACGTAATTTCAATCGTATTCACTTACTAAAAATATGCAGAGCAGGGGGGTGCGAGGACCAGGGTTGAGAACCATTGCCACACAAGAACCACTCTGAGGTTCCCAAAGAGAGCCATTTTTTCGTATAGTGTTGAGAACATTTTATAACGAGAGAACCCTTTTGAAGTAGTATATTGCAAAAAAAAAGCCTTTTGTGCAATGAAAATGTTTTATGGATGTACAAGGTTCTTTGTGGAACCGTAAAAAAGCTTTGTTTCTAAGAGTGTATCTACTTGATATTTTAGATTACGGTTATTATGAGCAACGTACAGCAGGTCCGGGTGGTCCAGCGGGGCCTTCGTTTCCTTTCAGTCCTCCAGTGCCCTGTGGAAACACAGAGGTACAGCTCAGTTAGGTATAAAACATTTATGTGCAGTTTTAGATTCGATCAACAAAATACATTTAGAAAAGCTTTTATAATATAAAATTCACTAGAACGGATGAGACTTATTACTGGAGTTCCTGGCAGTCCTCTCTCTCCTGGGAATCCTCTCAGTCCAGGGGGTCCATCTTTACCGGGGCCGCCGGAGGGACCAGGATCTCCTTTGGTTCCCTCTTTACCAGAAGGACCTGAAAGACCTTGCTCACCGGGTGGTCCTGGGGGTCCTGAGTGACCACGCTCACCCATCGGACCAGTTTCACCGGAGGGACCCTAAACAAAAACTAGACTTGAGTAAAGCTTGTACAGCCCCATACATTTTTTAATTGACTTTCTCAAAAAAGAAACCCATTTTGCTTGTTAAAAGCACAAAACTCACCTGTGGTCCAACAACTCCTGGTGGCCCAGGTGGTCCAGTTTTGCCTTGGAAACCCTAAGAATGCAATGTGAAATGTGTTTTGCTGTTTAACCTTGATCAGAGTGAGATTTATACTTCAGTTGATAAAAATGAAAGATACATACAACTTCGCCTCTCTGTCCAGGGTGTCCAGGCAGTCCATCTTTCCCTGGAGGTCCCTTCAAAAATCAATTGACATGCCAATAAGAAATAGAGAAAAATAGAAGCTTTTAAGCATCAGTTCAAACTAATAAACTGTTCTTACAGGAGGTCCCTTCGGCCCAGGGAATCCATTTGGACCTTGAAGTCCGGTTAGTCCCTGAAAACAGGCAGAAATGTTGAAAATAAATCAAATCTGAAGCAAGAACCTAGAAATATTTGACATAAATAAAGTTCTGAAATAAACATACTCTCTCCCCAGGTGGTCCAGAAGGCCCGTCACTGCCAGATCCGCCCTAAAACATCAGAACATGGATATGAATTGAAATTAATTGTTGAAAAACTACAAAAAAAAAATTATTTGAGCAGCTCCTAATGTCTTCTTAATTAACAACAATGAAAACAACATTAAAAAATGTTGAAATTAATCTCTTACCTTAGCACCTGGTTTTCCTGTTGCCCCACGGGGTCCTCTCTGCCCTCTGGGACCCTAAAAAGATTATTTTTAAAAACAAGTAGTCAGAAAATCATTGTGCATTGCTGTACAAGTCATCTGCTTCATCAAAACTCAATTCAACGAGAGATGAGTTTATGATTTAAGACAGGCCCTTACTGTCGGCCCTCTCGTTCCTCTTGGTCCAGGTTTTCCAATCAAACCCTGGAAAGAGAAAATTCACTTTAGAATATTTCAGCATCATCAACTATTTTCCACTGAAAGGACGATAGTCTATGTGGGATTATTAATGTGAATGAAGGACTTTTCTCAACTTTGACCTTTGATCCGGCAGACATTGCACTGACAACCATGTGACCTATAAATGCTTCTACTGTCATATTTCAGTCTACTTTAGTCTAAAGATTCTTACCCTCCCGCCTTTCTCGCCATTTGCACCAGGGAATCCTGGGAAACCCAGGGAACCCTAAAAACACAAGCATTACATTGATTTAAAAATGCATTTAATTTGATTAAACACTTGGCTATATATATCTTATGATGCATCATAAACAACGTTTACCTTAATTCCTTGCCGTCCGGGATATCCAGGAAGTCCAGGCACTCCGAGTTTACCCTGGATTGGCACAAATTTGTGTGATTTAACACATTTTAGAGCAGCAACTAAAATATATGAATTAATCGGTTTTATATATTTAGAAATATACATGTAATTTAACAAGCATAACATTTACATTCATTACAGCTTACTGTCAATATTAATGGTAATGCAAAACATAGCTTATGTTCAGATTTATATAATGGAAGAAATTAGAAATCATGACTCATTTTACATAATCAAACTAACCTTCTCTCCCACCAGGCCGAGAGGGCCAAGTTCACCAGGGGGACCGACGCGACCCTTCGGCCCCTCGGGACCGTCCTCTCCTCTTGGGCCAGGCACTCCCACCTCTCCCTGAGGGAGCACAACTAATCTCAATGGGAGGTTCAAATGGGTCAATGAAGTCAAGTGCTTCCATCATTACCATTTTACACTTGTGCTAAATCATGTTAATGGATGAGTGTCTATCCACTAGTGAATTGTGACATATAAGACATACCCTGTCTCCCTTCACACCAAAGTCTCCTTTGATTCCAGGGAATCCGTCCTCTCCCTGAAAGTAAAGTAAAAAAGTATTAAGCACTAATTGTTTAATACAAAACTGTAGAACAAAATGGTTTCGGTTTATGTTTAAACTTGATGTTTTAGATCAAAAACACTCACCTTCTCTCCTTTATGGCCCTTCAGTCCACGGATACCTTGAACGCCCTGTCACAAAACATTTAGTCTGTTATCTTAATCTGAGTCTTACACAGCAGAAATCAACCGTTATCAATACATAAAAATCTCCATAAAAATTACACAGAAAGGGCCTTTTTATTCATTTTTCACTATGCCTGGTTAAAAAGAAAATGACAGGTTTTTATGTTTATGTTGCATGGCATGCATATATTGTAATTTTAAGAACACTAGCAAGACTATGAGCCATTTTGAAAAGCTCTGACATTCAGATTGTACCAAAATCCTCCAAAAAAAATTGATTCAAGGATAACACTTGCACCAATTTAATGTCCATTAGGAAAATGATGAAAACAAAAGCTCATTCAGAAGATAAATATTTTACCTTAATTCCCCGAGGGCCAGGATAGCCAATGGACCCCTGAGGACCATTAGGACCCTAAATATGAAGAAGAAAAATAAATGTCAACACGCTGGGACTCATGAACATGTCTGGCCTAAAAAAGATATTTATACATATATGCTTGTTCAGTAGACAACTACAAACGTGCACAAATACAGAAAACTGCATTTGTGAGAATTCTCTGCATGATCATATGGCCTCACCTGATTTCCTTTGGTTCCAGTGGGGCCTTCCTTCCCGGGATGACCCTGTTAAGGTTACCACAGGTAAATAACCACATACATGTTCACTGTCTTCTGTAACCATTTAGTTTTGCCTTATTAAATAAACTGACAATTGCTCTAAAATAATTAAATCAGATAAACTATCAATTTATTGTGTGAAAAAAACAACACATCAAGTACTCACCGGAGGACCGTCAGCTCCGGGCATTCCCGGTAGACCAGGCTTTCCTGTGGGACCCTTTAAGAAGACACAAAATGTCAATCTAACTGCATACTTGAAAACTCAGAGTAAGATTTGACACATAACTGTCATTTTTTTCCAGATGCAGATTTCAAAGTGGTGATGTATTTTCATTATTTATTGATAATGATTGCTTTGTGCTCTATGATTATAAAAACACTCACTTTCTCTCCTGGCGGTCCAATAGCACCCTGTGGACCTGGCATTCCCTATGGAACAGAAAAACAATTATCTTTAATATACTTCACTACGATTTTGTACATTTGTCATTCATTTGTAATAGGCTCATTGTTCACCTGTGTTCCTGGAGCCCCCTGCTGTCCTGGAGGACCAGGCTCTCCTTGGGGACCCTTTAAAAAGACAAGGAGAATGAAGACATATACTGTTTATTTTGTTCTGTTACATGTTCTGATCGCTGGTATTATGAATATTTAACCTGTTGCAAACATGTTGCAAAAGAGCATGCACAGAGCAGTCAGAGTGCATTAAGAATAACAGCTTACTAACCAAGTTTCCTTTTGGACCATGTGGACCATCATTTCCACGAACACCCTGGCAGAGGCAGACAATGAGATATTAAAGAAAGATCTGGACAACCCTATACAAATATTTCACATTTTCTGGACGTTGCTGTGCAGCCGTTGCGATTTTCAAAATGTAAATTTTTTATTTTGCAGTGTTTGTGGTTGAGGTTTTAATGAATACTCACAGGAGGTCCGGGAAGACCAGAAGGCCCTTTAGGCCCCAGCAACCCACGGGGCCCCTATAGAACAAGAAAGAGTTTCATCAAAGAACGTACACAGAAATCTAACTCCCCTTACATGTTAAACTGCACTGCAAAACCAATCTATACAGGTCAGTACTATATAAACTCAAACGTGTGAGAAACATAACACCCACCGGTTCGCCGGGAAGACCTCTAGGTCCAATGTCTCCATCGTCTCCCTGACAATTATCAAGGTGGAAGAGGACAATTAGAATAATTCACTCCTTTTATGCTTCATAAAAATATCCATTGATGCTAACTTATTGCAACAGTAGAATATCTTTGAGAAGTACCCTTTCTCCATCCTCTCCAGTGGGTCCTGGGGGTCCCATTCCTCCAGTTTGACCCTAAAAATATAATTTTAATGTTATTGTGTAAGGTATAACTACATTCATATTTTACACATTGGAGGCTGAATTCGATTTCGGCCAATAAAGGCATCTGTAATTACACTGCCTTAAAAAGAAGGGGCTTATGTTAATACATCAGCACTTACACGATAACCCTTGTCACCAGGCAAACCAGGAAGGCCATCAAAGCCACGGTCACCCTAAGACAGAAAAACACACACATGCATGACACTGCTCAAAATGATTTCTGTGAAGAAGTTTCAGAGCTGGAACAACACAAAAAATACAGAAATGAATCACACACAGAAGGAAATTTTAACAAAAAAATGGTGTAGATGTCCGACCTTAATTCCAGACTCTCCTGGCATCCCTCTGGCTCCATCAGCACCAGCCCGACCCTGCAGGAAATATTATAAGTTACTATGATATTCTGGCCCATAAATAAGGCCTGTGTCAAAGGAAACCTGTATGTGTTGTTTTTCGTTGGTCATGAGCGCTGTAGTGGACTCACCCTCCGACCAGATTTACCAGGAGGACCAGACAACCCTTGAGGACCCCTGGGGCCCTGCAAAAACACAACAGAGATGCATGATAAATTAGAAGGCTCCAAATATTTGTATATTTTTAATGCCAGATCATGTCAGGATGGCCCAGTGTCCTGCTAGCATTCTTAAAGACTTATAATGGCACAGAAACACAAGTCTTTACCTGAGGACCAGGGTCCCCGTTTTCTCCCCTTAAGCCAGGACTTCCAGGTGTTCCCTATACAGGATCACAACATCAATATGTAAGCGACATGTAATACTGTAACAGACATGTCGGTTTTATTTATTTATCTGTGTTTTAGTTTTTTTACCGTAGGTCCTGGACGGCCGGTGAAACCCATTGGCCCTGATGGGCCTTTCATCGCCAACTAGACAGAAGAAAATTAAGATGCATAAAGTTAGACCTCAAAATGGAAAATATTATATATATATATATATATATATATGAAATAACAGCTATATGACAGCTGCTACTAACCCGAGCCTGAGACAGGATGGCTTGAGCTTGGGCCTCCTGTGCCGAGGCAACAGGCCCTTTTTCACCAGCACTTTGTCCAAAACGGAACTGCAAGAACCAGAACACAGGTATGCAAATTAAGGATTTGAAATGATTTCTTTTAAGATGGGGGAACTCAAGGGAGGGGGTGCTGGTATGAATCAAGTCACATGTAACTTGTTTAACCATAATGGCATAATGGTGACATCTAGTGGTGAGATGACTTTATGAACGACAAGAAAGAAAGAAAGAAAGAAAGAAAGGACACAGACTTACAGGAAGCATGACTGAAGTTCCAGGAGGTCCTGGGACACCATCTGCTCCAGGTAGACCAGCTTTACCGGGAACGCCCTACAGAAACAACCAATGGGATTAATTATACTGCTTTTAATTCAAATTATTAACACTCTAAACCTAACACATTATGCATATCACAAAGACATGCAAAGCTGGAAGTATGAGCACCACAGCATCTAAAGCCAAGTCACCTTATTTTTATAGTATTTTATATAATAGACATTGTTTCAAAGCAGTGTCACAGAGTTAAACCGGAAAGTAACAGAATAAATGAATGTAATACCTAAATGTAATATATATGTACATATATTCAGTTTCCATCATGAAAGAAGTATTTAGCCAAGATAAAACCATTTGAAAATCATGAATCTGAGGGTGCAAAAATAAAAAAGAAAAATACTGAAAGAAAAAAAAACCTTAAAGTTGTCCAAATTAAGTGCTTAGCAATGCATAGCACTAAACGAATATTAAGTTTTAATATATTTACAGTAGAAAATTTATTAAATATCTTTATTTTTTAATGATTTTTGCCCCCCCCCAAAAAAATCTGTCATTTTGACCCATACAATGTATTTTTAGCTATTGCTGTGAATATACCCCAGCGACTTGTGACTTATGGTTTTGGGGTCCAGGGTCACATATATGTTCAGCTGAATAAGTGTTGATCTTGCAAAATATAATTAGCTACAAAATAAGAAGACAAGAGCATCATTATTCAGGCCAATTCAGTTTTGACATCAGTGCCATAAAATCAGTGAATGAATGTTAAATGTCTTTTAGACTCCAACTAAAGAGTGGAAGGAACCCAAACTCCATTATGTGACAAAAATAGAAAAAAAAAACTGTTCGCTCACCCTCTCACCAGGATCACCAACAGAACCAGGGGGTCCCTGGGAGCCAGCGGAGCCAGGGAGACCCTAAAAAAGATAGAAATATTGCACAATTAGCAATGCTCAATATAGCAGTTGTGTGAAAGTAAGTTCTTCTTTTCAGTTAGAAGAGCCAGATGTTATTTGGTCATGAGCTTAATTTTGGGAAGGACTGGGAATGCTAACTGATCATAAACAAATAAATTGAACATACTGCTGGTCCTTCTGGTCCAGGTGGTCCTTCAATCATCATGCCCTGCAGAAACAGTCAAATCAAGGAATTAAACACAGAAATAATACATTTAGAAAACACTAACACTAAAAATACATCACAATGCTATTTTGCAGCAGCCTCTGCTGGCCTGGATGTCTTAATAGATAAAGCACTTGATTATTTCCAGTTGTTATGGAGTAATGTTTTGATTAGGTAAGTATGACTCTTACAGGTTCAAGGACAGCAGGCTCTCCCTTCTCTCCCTTCAGGGCTCGCACGGAGGCCTGAGGAAAACAGATATGTAACCCAAAACAGAGCCCAGTCAATATACAAACAGAAAAAAACATCAGTCCAAGATGTTCAGGTACCCACTTACACTAACAACCTACTTAAACCTAAGATCTACCTTGACTGAGAAATAATTTTTTAAGAAGGTTAAGTAGATACTTAGCTGACCAAATTTCACTTATCTGCTGTTGTGAGGCCATCCGTCTAAATGTAAGTAATCCCTATACATTTTTATTCCAATATATGCAGGTCTACGGCATGTTTATACATACTGTAGAGCTCTGGAGCTGAAGCAGAAACACCTTTCCAAGAAGATACTGCTGTTCTATGCTGATCAGGATTAGGACTGCTCTCAGATCAGCATTAGAGCAGGAGTCAACCAATACTGATGGTGCTACTGAACTCAGCACTATATGCAGACTTGCAGAGGAATCTTGTGCAGGAGAAGTAGTGTTTAAGTCTTGCAATAAACAAGGTTTGCTGACATGGGAACCATTTCCTGTAGATGGCATGACTTGCTAAATCATTACTCTGAGCAAACTTGATTTAGTCTCGAGTAAACACTGAATGCAAATTAGTTGACTCTGAAGTCCTCTTCCAAAACCTGGTGAGCAGCCTCACTGTTAACTGCCTACCGATGCTGTTACTGTTGAAATGATTTTTGTTATTTGATTTGGAGCCCTGGGCATGACATACAAGGAGAAAATTAAAAGATATCATGGCTGCAAATTAAGAATTAATTCAAATGATTGATAACCATTTTTTTCCCTTGTTTCAGTTAAATTATGGCCACTTTGTATTACTTTGTACCCCCATTTTAATTTAAATAATAAATTGTGACCATGAGGGACTAAATTAAGAAATCAGTCTAGAATTTCACATTTTTTTAAAGGCCACAAGAAGGGCTCATTATTTAAAATACATACATATAATAGATGGAAATATAAAATATTTAAAAGGTCAAATTAATCAGAAAATTTGAAATATTTTTCTTAAGTACTAAAATGACTAAAACGAAAAATACAATTACATAAATACAAAAAAATATATATATATAAAATAAATTTAAGCTAAATCTAAGCTAAAAAATATTATAATTACTAAAACTTCAATATAAAAATATTTAAAAAAATATACAAATATATAAAAATATATATTAATATATATAAAAGCCAATTCAAAATACTACAGCTCCATGACTCCTATGACTCCAACAAGAGTTTGACTTTAATGTTGCTAAGCAAACAATGTGATTCTTTATTAATCTTCCCAAAATCCTACAAATAGTCTATAATAATATAGATTATTTATATATTCAATAAATATAAATTAATTAAGAATGCCGAAATTGATCAATATTGTTCAATATTTCATTAAATATAAGTGTATTTATAATCAATACCTCTATTTTTGTTAACTTCTATGAATTCAAGGTTTGCCTTTTTAGTAAATGGCACACGGGATGTTGTTTTCAAACAAGATATTTGCATTATCATTACTTTCTAAATTAAATTTGTGTCTATTTGTGTCTAGACAATTAACAAGGCTTTGGAACAGAACTCAAGTCTTCTATTTCGACCAGCACCAGCACTTATCTGTTATTGACAACTTCCTGCTTGATTCCTCTGCAAGATTCACCTCTGCAAATTCATTTTAAGCCTTTCCCAAAGCTTCAAAGTGAATTTGCTGGAAAGCACAAGGTAACTTACACCTCCCTCATCTGTCACAGCGGACAGGGCATGGCCGAAGGTGTCTTCCTTCTTGGTTTCGATGATGGGCTCATTGTAGTCCCTGTAGGAATAGTCATACTCCTTTGTTCCAAAGTCGCTCGTAATGTACTCCTCAGCGAAGGGCTCGTCTGGCGTCTGAGACACCCCTTCACCACCTGACTTGGCTGCATCTATTTCTTCAGCGCCAACAGTCTCGTCAACCTGGGCCGTACCATTGGGAGCAGAGGTAGGGGTGGAGCGGATGGAAGAATTTATGGTGTGATGGGGCAGAAATGAAGAGAAAATAGGAAAATAGAGGGGAAAGTGGAAATTAGAAGGCA
The DNA here is from genome assembly GCA_032359395.1 of Enteromius anoplus. Lineage (NCBI taxonomy): Eukaryota > Metazoa > Chordata > Actinopteri > Cypriniformes > Cyprinidae > Enteromius > Enteromius anoplus. The sequence continues at coordinate 17,804,616 of JAUMHG010000065.1, forward strand.
AAGAGGCAGAATAATCAGAATAATAGGTCTTACCTGATGTCAAACAGATATGAGAGAGGGGCAAACATCCACACACAGGCACATACACACACTACACAGTCTTCTTCATGTATAATGTTATACAATGAATCAATTGTCTTATTTATTGCTGAAGGCCTGTTCACACCAAGAACAATAACTATAATGATAACTGTAACATTAATCATATTAGCATCCACACCAATAGATGATAATGTTCTGTTAATTAAATGCTCAAGCTTAGTGGCATCATTCCTCTGTGCTGTTACTATTATAGTTTTGTTGTAAACCCATAATAAAAAAGATTATTACAAATTTATAGCAATAGTTACCATCCTTGATGTGAACGGTCCTTTAAAAAAAGCACTTGTCCATTTCTTCTCCGTCATCAAGGCATTGACTTAGCAAAATGTGTGACCATAATAATGAGCGTTGTGCCTCAAGGTAAATTTAAATCCTTTTTCTGCTGCATTTTCCAAATATTGTTAATAAATAAGTTAATTAGTGTCAAAACGAGACCGCAGAATCACTCAGGTCTATGGCAACACACTTACTCTGGGGCAAAGACTAAAGCACTACTTCTAGTCTCTTACCATTGCATTGTTGACTCTTTCATTAGAATATTCTGGCCGTGTCCATATCCGAACTATTCCTAAACATCTATTCCTAAATACGAACCTGACCATAAAGTGGCACTCTCGACAGTTAGTTTTATTCATTACTAACCCACTTACTAAAGGATATAAAGTTTCTCAGTTTCTTAAGTCTTACATATTGGCAGTGTTTGCCTCCCAAAAAAAACTCAAAAGAAGCTGTCCAGCAATGAATGCATGGTATTCATTCCATAATTGTCCCATTACTTTTGCGATCTCTGTTTCTCAAGATTTCCGTTCTTATGTTAAGATGGTGTCTTGTTCTTGACATAGGAACAAGGAAAAAATCTTGAGGCAGTTTTAGAATCACAAAGGAATATCTGATAAAAATGGATGCTATGCATTCATTTTGCAGTTAAGTACAGCACTTATCATGGCACACGTGGCTGCAGAATGGTTAATTGTTAAGGTAAAACATACACAGGCTGGTCTCACCTCCATATCGATTTAGAGTAATTGAGAGATCCATGTCTCTCAGATATCTATGGGTGTGGGTTACCTGGTTAATGGTTTCTTCATATCCAGTCAGATCAGTCTCTGGCTGTGGGCTCGGCTCTTCTTCTACTGCGTAATAATAATCGGTCTCTGTGGGGGTGTGGTCAGCCTCTGAGTAAGCAGGATCTATGTCCTGATTGTAGGAGGCCGAGAGGTGGGAGGGGTTGGGGGAGGAGGTAAGCAGATTTGAAGGGGAGAGATTGATTAGTATGAAACAAGCTCAGGTCTGATGAACTTGCAGAAAGAAAAGATCAATGTGTTTTCGCCAACAGACACGCAAAAACACCATTGATCTCATGTCATAGTAAAATCAGAACAGGAAACATTTGCAGCCGGAATCAAAAATCTTGTAATAAGCCTTTGCAGTGTAAAAGACTTTTGCCAAGATTTGTTGTCCCAGATTTTCCTGTCTACCTGATTTGGTTTAATTAGCCACTTTGCCATGTCAAGGATAAAATATAGTCAAAACTTGACTTTAAGGTTGTTGATGTTGGTGTCAATGGTCACAGACCATTGAAACGCAACCGACAGCATTGTCTACAATTTCAGATCTTCAACAAAGACAGAAAGGGCTGATAATCACGGAGTGCAGCGTCACAGAGTTAAACAGGATCCTTTGCTTCAATCACATACTACTGACAGGACAGCATTTCACAAACAACACATACAAGAGAAACAGACTGAGGTCGTGAAGGGAGACGAAGGAAGAGACTCGTTGTGTCATGTGTAACATTGAGCTCTAACTAACCGCTACTTCTGATGTTTCTTAACCGAAAACATGCTGTAATCGGCATTACCTGGTGATCTACTTTATAAAAAGTAACCGGTTAAAGAGTGTAGATTTGGAGTGAAAAGAAGACAGACAAAAGACTGTACAAATAGCCATGCGGTGATGACACAGTCTATACCGCTTATCATATTCTTCTAATGATCTCGCAGATCATTTGATATATGAAAGGGTGGAGGAGATCCAGTGGGTCTGTATGTCTCCAACCTCACAGCTGGTTAATGTCATGATACCTTTTTGGTTTTACACACTCATTGAAAAGTAAAAAAGATGTTAAAAATGTGCTTTAATAATGTAAAATAAAATCTGTGCCTTCCTGATTCTGTTCTGAATGACATTAATACTGAAGACGTGTGTAAAACCTTAAGATAGCAAGACCTTATTCACAGAGCACACCAGAGAATGTGTTGCATCTGAGATCTGAGACATATCCCAGATCAACACTTTCTTTGAGATGCTTTATGAGCGCAGGATTGGCGAGGTTGGAAATACAGCTCTGGAAAGCCAACGCGGGCTCTTGATTTTGTACCTGTTGATAACCATTGGTCACTTTCTTGGGTTTTTCTGGAGAAGCCTTGTCGAAGGGTGGGAAATTTTTGGAAGCCGATTTGACGTTATTGCCATCCAAGACCCTAGTCTTTGCAGGGAGAGGTGCAGGGGTGGGTTTTTGAGTTTTAACCACAGGTTTGGTCGCTTTTGGCTTTGCGGGTGGTGCATTGGCTTTAGTTTTGCCTTTAGTTGGTTGTGGTTTGGTCTCAGGTTTCTTCGCAGCTGTCTTTACTACTGTTAGTGTGGTCGCTGCTGCCTTTTCAGTCTTCGCTGTTTTCGCTCCATTAGCTTTAGCTTCACCGTTCGCTTTTTTCTCCACAGCTGCCTTCCCATTGCCATTGTTATTGGCTTTGCCAGCCTTACCATTAGCATCTTTCCCATTCCCATTGCTTTTGCCATTGCCATTACCGTTCACTTTAGCTTGACCATTCTTTTTTCCATTGTCAGTTGCCTTCTTTTTGGTTTCAATCTTTGGAGCCGGTGTTGCTTTTGTTTTGGATGCTATTTTAGAAACTAAAGTAGGTTTTATCTTCGAGATCAAGGTTCGCGCTGCAGTAGGTTTGACCTTTGGCTTTGGTGTTGGCTTGGTTTTAGCTGGTTTAGCTGGAGCAGCTTTGGCTGGGGCAGTTTTTGACTTATCAGCTTTGCCGTTGTTCGCCTTTCCCTAATTTAGTTTTTATTTAAAAGCGCAGGTGGTAGGCCAGCATTGATGAAAAGAGAGTGAATGAGAGAGAGACAGACAGAGAAAGACATCAGGAATATGGGTGGGATTGAAAGCAGTGGGGATGGACAGAAAAAGAGAGAGACAACACAATGAATTTAAGATCGCTGGCGCTTGAATGACTGACTGAGATTTCAATGGCATTACTGGATACAGTACAAAGTTGAGTCAGATTATACTGTATTTATAGTAAGTTCATGAACTTCAGTCATACCTACAGAAACAAACAATTTGATACTGTTTTCTCCAATAATGCCAATCTCCATATTAAAAAAGCAGCATGTTGTGCGCATGAGGATATAACGCTGTGAGGCACTGGGGAAAGGTTTGCTCAAATAGCATCTGCTGATAAAAACCAATGCATGGCTGGTACAATGTGCTGCCCAACTGCACAGAAAGAGAGGGATATTCAAGGAAAGGAAGGGAGATAGTCATAACGCACCATTCATAATCCCATTAAAAGGACACTGCTAGCAAATGAAGAAAATCTTTTAAGTAAGTAACCTTAAAGTGATTCAGATATTATACACCAATCAATGTGAAAGGAATGAATGGCGTAGACTACCCAGATTCAGATGACAAGCAAAAGCACAAACAGCAGAAAATAAAACAGGCATGTTAATTGAAGACTAATCCTCAAGTTGACACATATACTGAGCTAAACTAGTATAGGTTAACTGTACTCACAATGAAACACAAAATAGCTTTTAAAAGAGCTCAGTGAGCACGCAAGATGAAGACACAGCTGTCCACAGGGCCAGAAAAACAGCACTACTAATAAGTGAGAGTACAATCTTGGCCAAAGTGAAAGTAAACCTATAAAGTGAAGAGATGGATTTAAATAAACATAGACACAGACGCTCGTTGTACATGATAGATCAGAGTGACACAAGACACAAGCGAACTCACAAGTTTTGTGAAAACATGCAAATACACACAAGAATAAAACAGGTTTAAGAAGAGTAATGCCATGCAATTGAGAAGAATGAAAAGTTGTTTCCTTAAAAATAAACCTGTTTACCTGAGCTATAATGTCAGTATCAAATCAAAAATGTACAATGGTCCTGCTTACATGCACATTAAAAATCTGAAACTCTGAGTATAATTGAGATATAGCATAAATATTCTTGAAAATATAATTTATTGTGTAGATAATGTATGTGCTTGGATCTATAGACACTGCCTTCACTGTTTTGTAAAGCAATATTTCTGTCTTTCTCTAGATCTGTTGGTGTAACACAGTGGGGCCATGATCTGTAATATAGTGTGTGTGTGTGTGTGCTGAACCACCAGTGCCCTTTAAATATCCACATACACACAATCATGAACTGACCAACACAAACATTCTGACACTATACAGGTACACATATATGACAAAGGACAACATGTAAATGACACAAGCAACATCAATATTATAGTGAGACAGGTGATGGACGAGATGGCGAACGGAAAGAGGTGGGACGTCCCATGACAATGTGAGACAAGAGTGAACAGAAAAGAGAGGATGACCGTATTCATTTGAAAGAGACAGGTGAGTCCATTTTTTTTTTGTCAAATATATAGATTTAAAGAAAATTTAAATTTGAACTTAAACCCACAGCAATGCCATAGAAATATTTGCATACTGACTTCAGCCTGGTATTGTTTATTCCTTTTATTTGCATACTATATTACTAGATTAGGTAAATGTGGCATTCGTATTTCAAATCGCAATTATAAATTTGATTTATTGTGCAGCCCTATTAGAAAACAAGACAAAAAATTAAAAATGATACCTAGATCAGGTATCATGCTGTCTCTTTCTCTTCCTCTCTTTTCTTATTCACTCCATTTGCAATCTCCCTCTTTACCTCTTTGGTGGGGTCCACGGCTGGGATGGATTGGGAGGGAGGGACACTCGTAGTTCCTTCATAATAATAGGGGTATTCATAATCATCCCGCTCTTCATCAAAGTACTGAGAGACATGGGGGGAGAGAGAGGAGCAGTGAAGCCAGAGGAATGCAGGGAAGGAGAGAGAGAGGCCCAGTGAGTGAGCGTCAGAGAATGTAGCAAATGACAAGAGGCGAGAAAGAAGACTTTGAGAAGAGAAAACGAATGAGAGAATGATAGGAAGAGAGGAGAGAAACATGAAGGATGAGTAAAGTGAGATGTCGGAACTAGAAACAAGGGCAAGATGAAGGCATGATGGTTTTATCATTTGTTCATCAGACTCATGTCTTTGAGTAAGACTCAGAGGTTACTGCATTACTGCAAAACACACTGAGAACCTCAATGAACAAGAAAACACACATTCATCTGAAAAGCTGAAACAAGGGTATATTGTAAGCAGTAAGCAAAATAAAGCTATTATATGCAGTTTGAGCATTTAGATTCAGTCGGACGTTATAAAATAGTTTTTCACAGTAAATTCAGCTAGTATGAGCTGTGCTTTTTAATAAAGCATTTTAATAAAAGCCATTGTGGCAAGTTGCTATGTTGCTAAGTCTATTTGACTAAAGAATTATTCATTCTGACCGAATAAATGAATTAAATCTAACTATTTATTGAACAATGGCGTCAATTATTATATTTCTCTTTCAATGTTATTGTATTTAAATAAAGCAACAAAAATTTTCATTATTTGAAATAAAATAAATGTTAACTGGAATAATATCAAATACAAAAAATATTAATAACATTGTAATTTGTTTTAGCTAGGCAATATTTACATTTTAATTTAACTTAACTTGTATTAAAACTAAAATATAATTTAATAAAACTTATAATAAAAAACTAATAATAAAAATGACATTTGTATCTTTGCTGATATTAAAATACGTTACATCTTCTCTTAAAGCAATACATTATAGAGCACCTTTTTTTAACCATGGTGCTTATGAAGCTGTAATAAAGCTCATGGTTGCCAGTTTGATCTAAACTTTGAAGTTAGATTCGTCTTGTACTTTGTAAGAGATAAATCTCAAGAAAGACACATGCGCTGGCGAGAAACTGAGACTGCATTAGGACAGAGCAGCTTTGATGATGTGGAAGAGCTGTGGATGTATGAACGTGTGTTCAGGGGAGAGGTGTGTGTATCTGACTATTATACGGCAGCTTGTGGCTGATATTCATGAATATTCATCTGGCATTCTGATGTGAGATGCTTTAGTGTGTAACATTTACAATATCTGACTTGGCCCCATATTTATCCAAGCATTTAGCGCAAGTCCAATCCAAGTCAAATACAGATGCAGAATGATTAATGAAGATTTTACAGCAAATATTTGGATGAGTTGCTGTTTTACATAAGCATACATTGATACACTGATGCATTAAGAGCTGTTGCTACTAGTCCAACTCCATTTAGTTATCTCACATCAGGACCCATTGTAAAAGTATGCTGTGGTACTCACGTAGCTGTTAGGGTCCTGGGACTGAACTTTGGGCAGAGGGGAGTCACAGTCAGGGCTGTAGTGCTCACAGAAGTCATAAGCGGCTTGAGGATTGGATGCGATCAGCAGCTGCTGGATCTCACCCTGGAGAGAAGAGAAGAAATAAAAGAGAAGTCACTTTAACAACCAGATTTGAGTCAAATATCAGTTTTGTTACCAAGGGTCAAAGTAAGGGAATGTGGGATACTAAGGCATTTAGTATTTTATTGTTTATTTGTATATTTTTATTATTGGAATAGCATTAAGTAAGGTACAACAGAACTGTCTCGTGTTATGTTCTGATTACACCATTCAGGAGCTATTTAAAGTCAAAAAAAAATTTTGCAACTCCCGTAAAGTGACATATTTTAGAGTTAAGCACGGTCCCCACGAACATCCATATTATGGAAGTCAGTGGGGATTATTAACTGTTTGGTTACCCATACTCTTCAAAATATCTTCAAATATCCAACAGAAGAAATTCATGAGTATATGACAGAATTTTAGTTTGGGATGAACGCTTCCTTTAATTGTTGTCTATCAATCACAAAGTGTGTATGACAGAATTTCTTGATATCTCTTGCACAAGGTATACCAGACCTGGAAGACCTCCTCATCCAGGAGACGGGCTCCAAAGACAGTGATGCCCTTGGTGTCCAAGACTGGGTTGTTGCTACGCGCCAGAGTTTTTGTGATAGGATTCTTGCAGTCAAGGATCAGAGTGATGTTCTTCTTCTGCACAGAAATGGCAATGCGGTGCCACCTATAGGACGAGAGGAGATAGTGAAGGTTTAATGCGTGTGTGAACTGGACAGCAGTTCCTGTATATAGTTTGTGTCTTTGCCAGGACCCATTAATATAGACTGTAAGTATCCTTTCAGTCCCTACATACATTTCTTAGTCTAAAAAGCGATGTTTACTATTCAGTGTCTCATTGCTTGGAAACTAACAGCATCATAGTTGTATAACACAAGTAATTTTAAGATATTTGAAACTCGTTCGGCTGATAGGACTCAGCTGGCATTGGTTACTGACTTGCCGTCAGCCAGGTTGACCGATTTGAACAGTGGGTAGTCCTCTGGGGCGGGTTTGCGATTCTGGTCCTCATACAGGAAGATGGGTGAGCGTCCCAATTCTAGACCAAGCTGCTGGACACCCTGCTCATTATAGATGGACAGCAGGAAGGCCTGAAGACCAGCCTTGGCCTTTACCAGAGCCATGATGGAGAAGTTCTCTGGAAAACGTCCTACAAGAATAAAATACAAAATTATAGAAATATGAAGATTTGAGACAAATAAAGTAGGTTACTTCAAGCACAGACACATTTTCAGTCTGGGATAAAGCTATGATTCATGACTCAACTTGCAGAAATTGCACATGATTCATTGTCGCTAACATTCAGATTTAGTTTTAACTATGCAACCATCTCATTAGCTACTGAAAAGCTCTCATCCTGCTTTTGAGGAGTAATTGCATGTTAGGGACCCAAATGATTTTCACCCAGACCTAGTAATCTTTCTAAGCATATTAAAACAGCATCCAGAAAACAAAACATAGAAACCAGTATGAGAATGAATCCGTCTGAGAATGAATATATACTGTATATCACCATTAATCGCATCCAAAATAAAAACTTTTGTTCACTTAATATCTGAGTGTGTAGTGTGTATATTTATCATGTATATACAAACATATGCATGTGTTATCTTTATATATTAAAATATATTTATATATATAATGTCACATACAATAATGCAAAAATATAAATGTATAAACATGCAAATATGTCCAATATACACTACCCTCCACTAATATTGGCACCCTTTGCTAAGTCTTAGCACAGATGGCTGTAAAAATAAATCTGCATTGTTTATCCTTTTGATCCTTCATTCACAAAATTCTAACCTTTCATTGAATTAAAACAACTGAAAACGGGGAGAAAAACTCATGATGAAATTAATGTTTTTCTCCAATACTTGTTAGCTACAATTATTGGCACCCCAAGACTTATTTATGAGTAAAATAGTCTGAAGTGTATTTCCATTCATATTCACAATTTTCAGCACTCCAGGGTGATTATGAATATGAAAATATCCAGCCATAGTTTTGTGTTTCAAAGAAATATGTTTAGGAGGGAAAACAAAGCCCAAAATCCCTTAATCATCAAAACAATGAGAAAAAAAACAAAGAATATATTTATGATGTGCAGCAAAAGATAATTGAGCTTCACCAATTAGTGAAGTGGCTTTAAGAAAAGAGCTAGAGCAGTGAATGTGACCATTTCCACCATCAGGGAAGCTGCCTGTGTACAATGAAATATACTGCTGTGTTTTTGATGTTGTGGGTCTATATTTCTGCTGGAGGTCCTGGATATCTTGTTTAGACACTTGACATCATGGATTCGATCAAATACCAGCAGATAAAAAACAATAATTCACTGACTCTGTTGGAGATCTTATAATGGGCCATGGTTGGGTCTTTCACTGGAACAATAATCCAAAACAAACATCAAATAAACACAAGACTTAGTCACTGAGCACAAAATGAAGCGTTCGCCATGGCTGTCCCAGTCCTCGGACCTGAAACCTGAGTGAGGTGAACTAAAGAGGAGAAGAACCATCATGGAGCTGGTGTTCTGAAGGGTCTGGAGTGATTCTGGATGAAGTAGTGGTCTCTTTTCTCTTATCAGGTGTTCTCCAAACTCTTCAGGCATTATAGGAGAAAGCTCAGAGCTGTTATCTTGGGAAAAGGACGTAGCAATAATTGGGTGCCAATAATTATGGCCAACATGTATTGGAGAATAACATTTATTTCATCATGAGTTTTTCTCACCATTTTCAATTGTATTACTTCAATGATAGATTCGAATTTTTTACATTTTTTGAACAAAAGACTAAAAGCATAAACATTTTTTTTTTCTTCACAGCCACCTCAGATTTACCAAGGGGAGCCAATATAAGTGGAGGGCACTGTATACTGTATGTGTGTGTATTTATATGTACATACTGTAATAACTGAACAGTACACATACATGTATTATGTAAACCAAAATTTTTTATATAATGCATATAATACACTTTCTCTGTAACCAAATGTAAAATTCCTAATTATATATTCAAAGATCTACAAAAAATACACTGCCCTCAATTTTTTTTACATGTCTCAGCACTTTCAATTGTGAACCTTTCTTTTGCACAAATCATACCCTTGTGAATTCCTTCATATTCCAGACACCAACATTTCATAAGTGGCTTTCAGACACATATAACTAAGATCCCACTGCTGTTTCTTTATAGATAAAACCGTGATTGTGTATCTATGAACACGACAAGATGTCTTCAGATCTGGTTTATGTGATTAATGGTTATTAAAACAATTAGAGAGTAAGAAACCTTACCTGAGAATAGTTGTTTGGTGGGGGCAGAGATCTGGGCTTTCTTAGTGATGCGGTAGGCATGGTCAGGAGAGCCGGAGCGGCGAGAGGTGCAGAAACCCGGGACCTTCTGCACACCTTCAGGGAGGGAAGGCAACTGCAGCACCCGCAAAACATCTATCGGATCTGTAGAAGCACAAGAGTTCGGTAACTGTAATAACAAAGTGCATTAAGACACATTATATCATCATGGATTACATTTATAATGTATCAGTATGCATTCATATTAACAGTTTCAATTCATTTAGTTCCAAAGAGAGCTAACATATCTTTGTTAGCATAGTTTTCAGACAAAATACATGGATTTTACATTTACATTTACATTTATTCATTTAGCAGACGCTTTTATCCAAAGCGACTTACAGGTGGGGAAAATATCA
>JAUMHG010000065.1:17815162-17839355 GCA_032359395.1 Enteromius anoplus
GCGCCGACCCTGTGATTGTTCCATATGCAAGCATCAGTGTCTTGAATTTGATGCGAGCTGCAATTGGGAGCCAGTGCCACATGCACAAGCTTTAGCAAACACCATTTTACACAGCTCAAAAAGGGAGTTCAAACAGATGTTGAATCCTTCAACAGGCCCCACACACAGAATTTTATGTCTATTTCCATCTTCCTATTGCTCTTGGCAGCTCCGGTGCTCTTTATGGGATTCATGAGAATCCTGATGCCATCTGCTCAAACCCTCAATGTGTACTACATTATTAACTGTCTAAAACTATGTTAAACTCTCTAACAAGTCTTAATGCATTCGCAATACCTATTTGAGGTTAAGCATGTTTGGCTCTTTCTAGGGCTTGACAAATCTTATATTTCCTTTCATTTTAGCACTGGCACTTTTCTCTAAGGCTCTGCCAGTATTTTTGGTCTCTATAACCACATTTACCAAAATATGGTCTGTGTAGTTACCACAACGGGTAGTTAAGTCATTTTGCATTTAGCAACTAGCATATTCATATTACAGACCAAATAATAAGCAATTCTACTTATTTAAACTAATTAGAACGTGAGAACACAGTTAGACATAAATAAATATAGAGACAGATGTTCGTAAGAGGACAGTATTTAACACGATACTGTAAGGAAACAAGCTGAAAGAAGTTCAAGAGAGCAGGAATAACCTAAAATGGGTCTTCTAGCTAAAATGCAATGCTTCCTTGATTCTCAAAAGGTGAAGCTATACTCTGGGAGAAAGAGATGAACAAGGAAAAGAAAGTCTCTGGTCACTGTATCGGTTTCCAAAAGAGACAACCTGCACAATGTATGGCACTGTTTGAGACCTCAACCACAGCACTATATATGTCCGCTGGGCCTCCTCAGATAAATTGGATCAAATAAGAAGGGAGAGGCCCAAAAAGCATTTCTCAAATAGAGCAAAACTGAGTGTAAAGTAATAAAATAAGACACTTTAAGACAAGAGAATTCAAATAAAAAACTACACGCTATATATCATTTAATTCAGAAAATCAGAATACAATTTAAAAAATATAATTGATTGAATTGATACGGAAATGTATTATAATAAGTTATAAAAATATATATCAGTACATTCATCTATTTACAGAATGAGCATTTATATTTCACAAAACAAACCAAAAAGCACTTTCTATCAATAAAGCTGTCAGTGGATACCAGGTGAAATGATAGCTTAAAATAAGCTGATTAGTCAACCTAAATTGGTCCATCACTTCTGCTAAGCCTTGGATTTATTACAGAGGTTATTATTGCATGTACGGCATCTTCCAAACTTAAACATTCAACAGAGACACATGCAAATGTTTTTGAAAGGCAAACATGTCCTTGAATGTCTAACGTCACTGGATGCTTTCACAATGCATTCTCACAAACAAACACTGTGTGCTCACACAGTCCGCAAACACAGGAGCAGACAATGATCCTCAAAGAACAAGACCGAGAGCCAACATTCCCAACAGTGAGTCACTAACAGTCAAGGTGACCCCAACATTTCTAAACAAACGTCCACCACCAGAACTCATTCCAGGAGATTGGTTACTCCATCCTCTCTTTCTTTAAGCTTTGCTGTTCTAGTGTCTTCTTGTGAGCTTCAAATGACTGTGCTAAATACCAGCGGGACGTACCACCTGACACCTTGACCTTTTCAACTCTCACCTTTCCTTCTCACAAAGGTGCCCTTGTTTTGAGCAAGACGGACAGATTGGAGGTTGAAGAAGTAGATTTCTCAACATCTCTGAACAAATGAGGAGGAAACAGCTGCAAATGCACCAACAACAAATGTGACATCAATCCACAAACGGATGCAACTTCAAAGGATGCACAAGACACAAAGATAAATCCATCAAGCTGTCTGGATCTGTCTCCTCTGTCTCCTTCTCGCGTCCCGCCGACCACAGTAGTTAGGCGTGCATGTACAGGCCAGTCTGGAGGTTATAATTTAAATCATAGCTCTCTATATTTATGATTTATTTATAATATGCAGACAGCTATGCCATCGTACCCGCTCCTGGCGTAATATGGGGTTACAGAGACATATATATCAAATGAGTAGGTATTTCATGTTCACGGATTGCCAAGTGTGTTAGTGCGGTTGATGTTGCTCTTTTTTATATCTTGATGGAAGGTTTAAAAAATAAAGATGCCAAAGGCTGACACAAGCACAATAGACTGACTAGTGATGCTTTATATGAAATGAATAAAGGTTAGTGTCGACAAATTTAATACTTTCATGATTTTAAAACAACTACAAAAAAATTGATAATCTACCTCTAAACAGTAGGCCATTTCATTTGTGCAGTCTAAATAATGTGTCCATTCAGTTCACATGCAGAAGGCTATTCAATTCAACTTAAAACCATTCAGCCATATTTTCAAATGATTATTTGCTGTCATTTGCTTAATATTATTCTTATACCCTAGAGAAGGAAGGCCTATAAATGTGTTATTGTACATTATAACACTATACAAATTCTATATATACTAATATATATATATATATATTCTGTGCCAGTGTGTTCTGGATCTAGGTGGCTCAGTATGAGTCAGTGTGTGGTGCACAGTGTACAGATTTGTCATTGCCAGGATGGATAGACTGACCACACGGCCACTATATTAAACATCATGTAAACTAAAAAAGATTGAGCGTTTATACAGACTCCCCACAGCTACTGCATACACCCATCACTGTAAACCATAGCATACACTACATACTGAAAAATGAATATACTCAAACTAAATGTCTATTAATGGGAATTGCTTGATCGCCTTTATAACCTGTTGTAATCTTAAGCACAGAAGTGTGAGAACTGTAAAGATGCAACCGTACATCAAAAGCTACAAGAACAAGGCATGCACAGAAGTTTAAATTCCCTGAGACGTGTCAAGAGGGTGCTTATTATGTGCTCAGTGAATCCTTCAGATGTGGTGCTATTGAACTGAGAAGTTTGAGCATGTTTTGGGCCCTCTTGTGGCGAGATGTCTGCATTCCCAAAAAAAACTATTTTAAACTGTCCTTGAAATTTTGTGAGATGTAAAACCTGCTGCAGCAACAAACCTGTTGAAGACATTTCCATTGCATGTTTCCATTTTTAAGACTTTTTTCTAGAATAACCGCATAATGCAATGAAAGTTAAAAACATGTCTGTGATCTATTTAAGGTATTAATAGCTCAAACATTAGACTCTTAAAAATAAGGGTTCTATATTAGCATCAGTGGTTCTATGAAGAGGCCTTAACATGAATGAAAATGTTTTATTCCACAAAAGGTTCTTTAAAGTGGAACAGGTTCATTAGATTATTCAAAAGGTTCTTTGGGAAACTTAAATGGATCTTCAATGGAACTGGTGTGAAAAGCCAACTCTCTATGTTTTTTTAGGTTTAAAAACCATCCTTTCCATAAAGACTGTGTGGACTCAGCCTTGTAGACATGATGACTAACTATCTCATCTAAGACCACAGAGCTGTCCTTCTTCAACCAGAGGAACTGTATTATTGTCAACAGAGCCATTTGTGGAAGAGCGAGGCTTCTGGAGGCCTGTTGCGGTCAGAGTGTGAAAAGGTTCCTTCAGCTGGAGTTGAATCCCGAGGGTTAGTTTTGTTTGTTAGTTATGGGAGAATAATAATAAAGAAATGGCTGCTTTGAGCAAAAAGCATAAGACTGATCACTTAGAAAACTATAGCACAACTCACTAAAATTAACTTGAGGTATCATCCCTGTACTAATCACAGTTACCAGGTATGCAACATGCAATTATAATAGTGATGCTGTGCTCTTTCCATGCATGCATAAACTACAAAAACTAAGGAGCACCTCTTCTCCCCTCATATTCTCAATGCACTTCAGGACAAGAGTAAGTTAGCGATGGGGAAGATTAGCAATGTAGGTAACATACAATGACATTCAAGAAACTGTCAGGTATGACTGACACACACATGAGGACAGTCTTTTCTCACGTGCTATGAATATGCACACGAATATTCCGGGCATTTCCTTCACACACAGTGGCTCCATTCAGCCCTTGTTCGCTGCATGTGGTTGAGGGTGTTTTGGTTAACAGAAGTGAGACAGGCTGTTCTTTGAGAGCGCTGCCTTTCAAATGAGGTTGAAGGAACATCCATGTTAAATAAATAGTCCCCACCTAAAATCACTGCGCTGTCTGCTGTCCCAGAGTTAACAATATGGAACAACGATGACCCTTAAAGGCAACTAGCAGATTTAAATGGACATTTAAGGAATCCTAAATAGTGGCTGGGTTTGAATAACTTTTTGGAGTTCAGTTTTAGAGGAACACAAACTGGTCATAAATGCTTTTGAACCAGGAACAGCAGGCTGCGGAATATTCTGAGTGCAACATTCACTGGCCTAAAACTGGCATACTGTGGAAATTCTCCAGGTGTAATAGACGTGTGCGTTTACACAAATATCACTGAGCTCACACACGGAGACACTAACTCATTCACAGCATCTCTGTGAACCACAGGGCAGAATAATAACCTATGCGAGGCACAAATATTCAGACTTCCTCCAAACACACAAGGGAGGGAATGAGGAGAAAAAACAAGAGCGATCAAATCAGAAATCTGGAAATACAATAATGCCTCGGGGACGTTAGGTGCCCGCCATCATCTAAAAGATTGTTTTGTTGTTCACTTTTTTTATTTAACCAGAAACTTTTAATATCAGTTAAACCTTTCCAAATCTGTTGTTAATATTATGTGCATCTGCTTACTGTAAAACAAACGTCTATAGAGAAGCAGCAGAAACTGCAGCGCCACTCAGTGACCAGTGGTGAGCGCTGGAAGCGCAGCTGACGATTTACGCATTAAATAATAATGTGCAGAAATTAATGTCTAGTCGGTTGGTGTAAATCAATTAAGATACTAATTACATATGGTGCTTCCTATATTAAATATTCGTTTTATTAATAAAATAAAAATGCCAGAAAAAGAGCATGGGAAAAACTGTATATAATGTTCACAAAACGAAAAGCACTAAAAATATAAAAAAAGAGTTTAAAGCAGGTAAATAATGTAAAAAGACAAAAAAATGACAAAAAAAGGTTTTGGGATACTCCGAAGTGAGTTATTTTGTCTGTAGAAAAAAAAAGCATTAGATATTGTTTTTAGAAATAATTTTTTTAAGGAAAGGTGTAGAGCTAATGACGCTCCGGAGGCACAGTGAGAAAATTGGTGTTTCTAAGGGCAACAGTTATTACTCAAAAATATTTCATGGCTAAATGCCGAGACTGACCAATCAGAATCAAGCATTCCAGAGCGCCATGTAATTAATAAAAATAAGAATAAAAGCAATTTGAAACAAAGCTAAAAATAAACTACACATTGCATATATGGTCCGATTAATGTTTGCTGTTAACAACAAATATTATCTCAAGATGCTGTGCGCTGAAATGAAGTTCAAACCAGGATGAGAAACCCTGTCAGAAAAAGCACCGTCCTATCCTATGCCACCGTCTGGGATGCCACATGATGTGTGCCAACGCGGCCTGGAGCTGAGCTCAGGGGCCTGTGTTTGTTTTGTGCATATTTCAGTTCGTGATTAACTCGTACAAGTTGAAAAGGTGGTGTAAACTTAAGTGACTCGAACCACATTTTAGTTTGCTAATGTGAGCCCACCAAGTGACCCAACAGGATGTATCGGAATTAAAAGTAGAACTCAATGCTCTGAAGTCATCTTAACTGACGATACGTTAGCAGAAAAGTTCAAGCATCTTCTTGGAAACACTAGAACACAATCACCTGCGTAATCTCGTGGATACTTGGCGTGCGTAAAGCGCATCAAAACCCAATGTTGCACTGAGGCAAAATGCCTTAATTCATAAATCACGTTACAGTTTCTTCTGTCAAATCCCACAAATACTAATAGAACAAGCAAAATGCTCACCTGCTTGCGCGAGAGTAAAGCACAGGAGGAGCAAGAACGAGGTCTCCATGCACCACGGCCTCCGCTTCTTCCGAATATCCATAGTTCCCAAGTTTTGTGACCGGTTTGGTTGGACTACAAGGCAGGACAGTTTCAAATTAGCTTTTTCGTTCTCTCGACATCCACTTGGTGCGTCTTAAGAGACCTCTCGAAACGCACACCCACCTTATTCCTCAATGAGTTATCTGTGTTATGTACAAAACTTAAATAAAAAGAAGGGAACGGGTAATAAATATGGAGTTTTACAGCTTGAAACCCCTAATGCTAGAGCCCCATTGAGTCTGAGTGAACAGAAAAGCGGAGAGAGCAGAGAGAGCCTTCAAATCACTCTCTCTCAGTCTCTCTCTTTCTCTCTCCCTCTTCTTACTTTCTCCCACGAAATGCGAGGGAGCGCACGCGCGCGCGTGTGTGTGCGTGTGCGGAGAGAGAGTGAATGAGAGAGTAGGGAGGAAAAAAGAGGGAGGGAAATGCATGCAAACGGACTTCTGCTGCGTTCGTTACGTATCGGCAGACGTTAATTTCGAGGACTTATGAAAGCATCTATATGGCCTAAAATATCAACATTCATCAAGTGAGCTTTTGATGTTGACGTGCCAGTGATTGGCATGTAGATCAGTAGATTCATTCCTCTCTTTTTATTTCTGTTTCACAGCTGAACCATGTAGGACCGATGGGTCCGTAGGAACGAAGGATTTCAGCAGCCAATCAGATCCTTATCCGCTCGTGACGTCACGTGCCCTCTCTCCTCCCTTTTCATGGCTCGGTCCAACTCGGTTACTCAAGTTAAATGACCACGCCAGCAGGTAAGGAATAAATAGAACGTTTAGCCCAGTCAGCAAAACTTCATTTCGGTTAGTCATTCACCATTATTAAAGAAATGCTGATTGTTTGTTCATTATTAATGGCTTTCAGGCCATCTACTTTCTCTGTCAGTATGGCTGAGGCTTGTCTGGTGCAACGTCTTTTAAGTTACTTAGCTATTAAGTTACTTGCCGAAATACTGTGTCATACTGATATAAAGGTAGAGCGGCCTTTTGCTATAGTAAAAAAATAAAAATAATATATACATTCTCAAAAGCGGCCAAATTTACCAGAATTTATCGTAAAGCATAATATTTGCTTCAAGTAGCCTAGTTTAGTCTATAAAGTTGCAGACTTACACATAAGCAGATCTTTTACATTTATAAATGACAAAAATCTGGAAGTAATGATTAAGTGTAATTATGCACTCTCTCCATTTGATCTCAGATACACCAAAGAAACCGATTCATTTTGATGTTTTTCCTTTCCTTCTTTTTTTTTCCTTTAGTTGCCTCCTATAGATGCAGCAAACTGCGGGTCTTCAAAGTAAGGGATAAAAAAAGAAACCCAGTCATTTATTTAGGTTACGCCTGTTCTCTGTCCAAGGATCTTTATAAGTACCTTTGCTTTTAAAGGACCAGCTCAAAATAATGAAACTTCACTTACACAAATTTCCTCAAATGCGTAAAACAAACGTATAAAATTCCACCCCATTAGTTTCACATTCCACAGTCTATGAAAACCTAACACGGTGAAAAAGTTAAACTAAATTAGCTGTTTTTTAGTTTCTTAGTACTTTCAGTGATCAAAATTTAGCTCAGATGAACATAACGTTTATAACTATGCCAGATATGTTTTTTTTTTTTCTTGATCAGACAAACTTTCACAATATAGCTTAACATGGTGATACTTTAAGGGTGGCACAAGCAGAAGTGAGATGAGTGAGAGGTGACATTTACCTCCATTTGTACAGTTAAATTCCAGCAGGAAAAAATAAACAATATCAGGTCCTGAAAATGATCCCAGTGGAATTGTAGTCTATTATGGAAGATGAGGAAGTACATTCTAAATGAGCGAAAAAGAGTTTAGGGACACGGTAAATAAAGAAAATTGTACAGAAATAAATATACTTTCACATGATTTCACATCCATAACATAATGTAAAAACATTTTGAGGTTTTTATCATTTCCAGTGGAAACTTTGCACTGAGAACATGACAAAATTGAACGCAGATATAAATTAAAAGCTTTGTAAAAAAAAAACTTAATCATATTTTTTATGTTCATTATCTCTGTTTAAGTGATAAATTAGACCTTATATCTAATCTCAGCAAATTCTTATAAATATGGACAATATTTGAGAAAATCAAAGAGACAGAAAAGTCAGTGACCCCACTAATCATAACATGACTTGCACTATTAAAACTCTTACAAACACTATTAGGAACTGAAAGCTTTTTCCAGCAGGGAAATTCTAATTTGCAGGAAAAAGTGAATCAAATCAGTGCTTCTTATGTCCTGTGGCCCATTACGGTCTGAAGGAGACAATCCATAAACAATCATGGCATGTGTTTTTGTAAAGCCTCTGGCTGGTGCACTCTAGCATTTCTATAATAAAACAGTATAATCATACGTTATAAATCTGTGGTGTTCCCATCGACACAGAGAGGCCAGAGCCAAACGTGAGAAAGAAATAAAATGTGAGAAAAGATCCCGGAAAAAAAGGGCTGTGGGAATCAGGTGTACTGTACTAGACTATATTCTTCTAAACAACTAAATAAATTAATTACTATTAAATAACAAAAACTAAAATACATCTAAAATAAAATAAATAATAAATTAATAAATTATAAATGGAAGAAATTTAGCACGCAGCCTTCTGGTAGTTTTTTTCTTCAAATTAGCACTGATGCTAAACCTAACTGCTCTGCCGAGTAATATAAAAATAGCAGTGTTGTTCATAATTAGAGTTTATTCACGAACAGCATTTGGGAAGAAGGGAAAATGCTAGCATTAAACAATTAAATGCATTAAAACGCCTACCGCTTGGTCTGTCTGAGCCTGCACGTGAACACAGGGTTAGTTAAAGGGTTAGTTCGCCCAAAAGTGAATCTTCAGAACACAAATGAAGATATTTTTGATGATTTACGCAAGCTTTAACGTATTTGGAATGACATGAGGGTGAGTGATTAATAACAGAATTTTCATTTTTGGGTGAACTAACCCTTTATGAATGTATAAAACCAAGCAGAGGATGACACACAGGTGAGCACAGACCTTGAGAAGGTCTAAAAATATAGCTGGGGTGAAACGGCCTGAGAACAGTTTACATCCAGAGTAACACTGAAGCGCAACTTTAACTCAAACACTGTAAAGTACCTTGAGAACATCCACATAATCAGACGAATGACATAATGTCTTGGTATTTGCAAAGAAAGGTAAAAAGCCACTCAAGACAGATGTTTCCCACCTTAAGTGCATACAGCTGTTGGGATTAATACAGCCTACTAATTTGTCCACAGTAATTTCAGGCTTTGGCGATAGGCCGCTTGCCATGCGGTTGTGTAGGTTTTGGTCGGCCACCCATGCTAACAGGTTTTATGACAACATCTGAGATTCGCTGCGCGTGTGAGAAAATGAATTATCTTCCGATAGGGCTACGTGCCGGGCATAAGCAGTTCAACGGGGGGCACACGAACGCTAACTCAAGTTTTCCTTAGAGTCAGACACGGCAAGTGCTTGCGGACAGCCTGGTTATTTCCAAAATGGGGACCTTGTAATTACAATAAAGCGACCAGATTATATTGCAGACTTCCTTAAAAAAGTCTATATTTTACTGGGCAGGGCTGCAAACCGCACACACACACCCTAGCCCACTACAACACACCGAAATAGATCGGAGAAGGGGGGAGGAAGTACATTGGCATGTGTGTATTTGTGTGTGCGTGTTTGTGAGGAAATGGACTGGGTTGGTACAGGGTTACAGCGGGAGCATTGAAAAAAAAAAATGCCTATGTATGTACCTCTGTATTATGCTACACAGAGCTCCCAGTAAGTGGAGACCCAGATGTAAGAGGCGCAAAATAAAAGAGTCAAAGAGAATGGCTCAGTGATTGTGGATGCTGGACTCATTTACACCCAGATGTGAAGCAAGCTTAATGCCAGCTTGTATAAAAAAGCTATTAAACCATCAGCTATGCCAGTGAGATTTTAAAGCAACGAATAAATGTTTGTTTGTCCGCGGCGCAGATCATTATAGCATGTGTGAGCGTGTGAACACTGACATAAGCTCTCGTTTTTTCACATTTTCTAAATGTGGCCGCTGAATGCGCCTCAGGTCATTTAGCACAATTATGCATCATTAAGCAAATTTACTTCAGCTTCTTCAATAGCCTCGGTAATGGTGACTATTTAATGGATGCTTGTAGAAGTGTGCAGGGAATGGAACATACATGGAGAGCTCACAGACTGGACATTTCCGAACAGATATGCTACAGTTTCACCAGAAAAGCTCTCCTCAGCGTTTCTTCTTAGAAAAGTGTGGAGCTTGAGAAGAGATCTTAAACTGTACTCAGATATGCCAAATTAGTCTGTACCAAATGTCAGGGATCTCATTATGAACTCATATATTTCTCATCACATTTTTTCCAAAGTTAATTTAATAGCATTAAAGTCTAACAATATTTGGCAGCTATTTGAAAATCTGGAATCTGAGGGTGCAAAAAAATTATAGTGAGAAAAGTTTTCAGGGATGCATGTTACTAATTAAAAATATGCTTTAATTTATTCATGGTAGAAAATTTATGAAATATCTTTACTTAATATCTTAATAATTTTTGGCATTAAAAAATATATATAATTTTCTACATGTTTTCTCAACTTTTTTTAATTTATTTTTTTACTTATGACTGGTTTTGTGCTCAGGGGTCTAATTTCTCATAGCTTAATGACCATTGTCACAGAACTACATCCATTTATTCAAAACAGGTGAAACAAACAAGTGTGAGGAGAAGACAGAGAAGAGAAATACTGAAAATGTGTTTATGGAAAGAGATGATGTGAGAAGAGAGAGAGCAGGTACTGAGATATTTAAGAAGTCACGGAAAACTTCACGGAGGGAAAAAAATCACTGGAATGAATAGGGAAGGTAAGGGGGGTCCGATGGCATGCAGCAGGAGAGAGGGAATGAATGAGGTCTATTGATGGAGAGAGAGAAAGAGGGATCAAACGGTGTTTACCCAGAGAGAGAGAGAGAGAGAGAGAGGTGGTATGGGAGGGAGTCCTGAGCAGGAGGGAGGAGGTTGGTTCATATGACCCACTGACTGAAGTGGAAATGTGGGGACATACTGATGAGTCAAGAGAGGAGACGGTGATGGAGAGGACAGAGAGAGAGAGAGGATGTCATGAAAATTTCCTGGATGCAATAACAAATTGCAAAACAAATTTTCAGTGGAAGCATGGCAGTAAAAGAGATTTCTCTATCGTTTTTTACGTCTATATGGAATAATAAATATATTAATATCTGATATAAAATCAATTCTAAAGGGATTTTAAAGGTATGCTTTACTCAGAAATGAAAATGCTCACCCTCAACTCATCCAAGATGTACAGTACATGAGTTTGTTTCTTCCAGATTTGGAGAAATGTAGCATTACATCACTTGTTCACCAGTGGATCCTCTTTAGTTAATTGAATGAGAGTCCAAACATTAAAAACAGAGCAATAATCCACAAGAAATCCACACCACTCTAGTCCATTTGTTAATGTCTTGAGAAGTGAAGAGCTGCATCCACTATTTAAGTTTTTTTTTTATTTGGGTGTTCCCAAACAACAGGCTGGCATGCATGCGAGGCCAAAAAACACTTTAATTTTCTTATAATATGCATTTATTTTTTTCACTGTATTTATTCAACGACCCCAAAATGGTTCGTTCAATTATTAGTTTTTCCATACACCTTCAGTGATTTTTCGATTTCATTTTAAAGCAGTGTTTGCACCTAGTGGCAAAGAATAAAACTGCATTTTCCTTCAGTCCAACGCAAAAAGACCAACAAATGGACGGAAATATGCTAATGTCTCATTTGACGTCAACATGAAATGGTTTGGGATTTGTTTTAAAAATGACTCCTTTCACTGATTCAGAGTCAGCTCTTTTTTTTGAGAGACAATAACTTTATACACGGTGCACTTTCAGATTTAACACTTTGCAGCATGTCTCTTAGAGCTGTGTTACACACTGCATGAAAGATCATTTATAAAATAATCCACAATAGAGGCACTTTAAGATGTTTTTAACTCTAAAACACAGCCTGCAGCTAAAACACAAGTCATCTATAATAAAAATGTCTTCTCCAGTGAAAAAATCACCTCATCTTTTTCAGGAGAGGAACGTGCACAGATCAAGCACCAGTTACAGTTAAAAACAGCTCTAAACAAATATGTGGCTGGATTTTGATGTTTTTCACTGGAGGAATATTTTGGCCTAGAAGCAACGGTTTAAAGTTAAAATGTCTTGATGGATTTTTTTTAATTTATGACTTTTGTGAATGATTAGCATTGTAACTAATCAGAAAGCAGTGAAGTATCTGCGGGCTCATATCCGTGTGGGTCTTCTCGCTGGGTTTTGTTGTGGCTGGGATGCCGCCTCAGAAGGTAGCTGCCGATGTAGGCAGTAGACAGCGAGGCAGCTGGCAGGAGTTTGGAACAGAGCTTACATGTCATTTAGCAGAAAGTTTTACAAAAACAACATGCAATTTCCAGAACACTAATTGCAGGAAAAACCCTCCAGGATCAACTATGAGCTGCATGCGTCAGTCAAGCACGATGATGAATGTGATGATCAAACCTTTTTTCCCTCAATTTGGTGGTGATTTTTTTAAATGTATACTTTTATTCAGCAAGGATAATGTGAATTGATCAACAGAGAGTACAGAAATATATAGCATACATATAGTGTACAAACTTCCATCAAAAAAACACAAAAAAATTAACATAAGTCATGGTTTCCACACAAATATAAAGCAGTACGACTGTTTTTAAAATAATAATGAGAAATGTTTCTTGAGCAGCAAAGCAGCATTTTAGAATGATTTCTGAAGGTTCCTGTGACTCTGAAGACTGGAGAAAAGATGCTGAGCTATTACTGTTGAACAAGGACAGAAACATTTACAAACTATTTTAATCACTTGAGACAAAATAAACACGAACTAAAAATAAAATAAAACAAACTCATTTATTTCAGTTAGTTGCCAAGGCAACATACCTTACGTTTATCATTTATTTAAATAATTAATTTAATAAATAATTGTTTTTTTTGTTGTTGTTTTTTAATATATATAATTAAGGAGTTCAGATGCAGAAGCCTCTTGGTGCCATTTGAAATTTTCTGTTCTGTTTTCAGTAATTTTACTCTAGCAATTGAATTATGGCGAGAAATGAGAAACAGGAAGTGTCTATTAACATCGACGTACATTGTCTGATTTGGATCAAACTTCAGGGGTTTGTTAGATGTACGATGTCGATCGCATACACTTGACTATTAGGAGTCAGAGTTGTAGCGCCACCAACAGGCAACAGAAAATGTGTCATTTTCAGAATTCTTTGAATTGAGCATCTTACTTTTACTCTATTTGCTTCAAACTTCATCGGAATTATGTCAAAACACAGCCAATGTAAAACTGTTGAGGGAATATTGATATAATAAATACTGTTGCCATGGCAACTTGTCAGAGTTCAATATTTTTTTCAGTTATTTTGAGGCAGATAACATGCTTAGATTTTATGAAACTCAATACACATATCAGTCATTATGATAGTTAGACACTGACAAAAGCTCATAAATGCGCTTGGAAGAGGAACTCTATAGTACCACCTTTTGACAAAACTTGGAGGGTTCGTTTTAGCAACAGTCACCAAACTTGGTACATAAATTCTTCTCATCAAGCTGGACAACTTTCTAATTTATAGTCATTATAGTCAATCAAATCCAACAGGACGTCAGCTATTTTGATTTGAATGTGGATTTTTGGAAAAATATGGCTGCACATTAGTCCTATAAAAATCATAAATTCATACCAAACTTTGTCAACAAGATTGGAAAACACTGAGAAACTGATTTAGGTTATATCTTGGGTTTTGGATATTAAAAGATAATAGCAGCTCCAACCTTTTTAAAAGCAGTGATCATTCTTAACGAAGTAGTAGAGCCTTTAGGTATGAATTGTTCTCAGTGTTTCTTTATCTGCAGCGCTGGAGAAGACAAGCGTCTTACAGCATGTGTGAGACAACAGTTGTGTTTGTGGAGCCTGATCTCACACATCAGCTTCAGGTGTCTGCGGCACTGTACCGTAATAATGCCGCTTTGTGGCCGTATTACAGCTGAAGGTGAGGAGAAGAGCCTCACAATGAGACCCGCTCTGCAGGGGGAGGATGAGGAGGAGAGGGAATGTACCACTTGGGTGTTGAGGAAGGGGGTGGGGCGGCCGGGGGGCAAAGCGCAGAGAACAGAGGGGTCTTTTGTGAGGCAGGAAGAGAGAGCTGTAGGTACAGTACAAGCCTGATGGGAGCAGACAGAGAAGAACAGAGATGTGAGGAGTGAGTGAGGCCTTCACAAAACAACCAAACCTGGACATTTCAGATATGATTTGTTGTGAATGAACTCAAATATTTTCACAAAATTGACGTAAAGAGTTGGCTATGCTACCACCATTTGTTACCACCATTACCACCACATGATTTGTTGTGAATATTGTGAAATAATATTACGATTTAAATGACAGTTGTTTACATGTGAATATATTTTGACATGTAATTTATTCCTGTGATCATAGCTGAATTTTCAGCATCATTACTTCAGTTTTCAGTGTCATATGATCTTAATATGTAGATTTGATGCTCAAAACACTAATTATTATTAGTATGCTTTGTATTTGTGTAGAAACTGCGATGCATATTTTCAGAATTCTTTTATGACTAGAAAGCAAGAAAAACAGAATTTATTTAAAATAGAAATAGCAAATTAGAAATGTCTTTACTGTCACTTTTGACCAATTATGTCCGCTGAAAATAATTATTCAATTAGAAAGCAAACCTAACTGAACCCAGAATTATTTTTAATCACTCCTAACCATGTTGCTACTAGTTAATAGTATGATTATTTACCTAGTTATCACAGTGTCCAAGAACACTTTAAGATATGCATGTTGTTGTTTTTTTTGTGGTATCTGGGTTACCAGGTCAAGACAAAAATCATAGAAAAATAATATATTTTAAAGAAAAACGTAACAGCAGAAAACTTAAATGGCATAAACATCAGTTGCTCCAGTTTCGTTCAGTTTTCCAGTCATTACAGAAGCATTTAGTGACATCATGAATACACAAACACTGGATGACATGCAATAATAAACCTGTTGACCTCATTCACTCTCTCTGATCTTCTAAACACATCTCTTCTTATTTTAATAGCGTTTTATTTACAACACTTCTTTTTGATCACAGTATAATGGCAGGCTAAAAAAATAAAATAAAATAAATTATTCTATATACTAATGATTTCGAACAGTATTCTGTTAGCAAGTTCTGTATTTTGCATCACTAAGCATGTTGCAAAATATTAGTTTTCTAGACACACATACTTTGTATTGAATTTTTAAAAATATATTTTGAAAATACCAAATGATATCTCTGGTTACTATATCCTCATCTCTCCAGTGTGCTTGCACAAGATGAAGAGAACATTTACATTTGAGAAAATATTGTTTAAGTGTTTTGAAGAGAACAAAAGCCTGAGGACAACCACAGTGCCCCACAGTGTCCCCAGACTGCAGCGTTTCTGTGATTTAGCCGACGGCAAATATGCATTCCTCGCTGCAACACAATCCAAACCAGAAACACAACAATCATGAACTTCAACAACTATAAGAAGACAATTCTTCTGCACAGATCCGAATGGGTGGAAAAAAAACACAGTAATGTAAACAAAGGACCTTAGCCACTTTAACAGATACAAATTAGTCTTAAAGGCGCGAAGATGATGGAAATCAAAATAAACGTGCTTGTTTAGGATTTAACGTAAATTCTGACTCAAGTGTTTGTGTCCAGTACACTGAAGTTTGACTCTGAAGAATTAACTTGCCTTGCATCGCTGTTTAAACTCACAAACCAAAGTGCTAATTTGCAAACCTCTTATGGCTGATATTTACTGCTCGTTTGCAATAGATATATGTATAGATATAAAATCGGATGTTATTTTTTATGTATTACTGTCCCGAATAACCTGTCTCACGTAACAGATGTTTACATATACTCCACAAGAAAAAATAATAACTGAATTTATAAAAATGACCCAGTTCATAATTTTACATACCCTTGAATCTTAATACTGTGTGTCGTTTACTGGACTATTCACAACAGTCTTTCTGTTTTGTGATAGTCGTTCATGAGTCCCTCGTTAGTCCTGAGCACTACAGTTGCTCCTGAACATTCTTCGGTTTTCCAGCATTGTCTGCACATTTCAAACCTTTACAACACTAACCTGTATGATTTTGAGATCAATCTTTTCACACGGAGGATAATTAGGGGTCTCATACATAACTATTATATAAGGGTGAAAACATTTACTGATGCTCAAGAAGGCAACACAATGCATTAAAACTGTGTGAACTTTTTGAATTGGATGATCAGGGTAAATTGTACTTACTTAATCTTCTGGGAAACATTTAAGCATTTATGTAGCTTCCTAAGTGCTATACCAAATGAAAATAAATGTGATCTTTAAACAAAATAAGAAGATTTAGCACATTATCATCCTGTTCAAAAGTTTACACTCCCTAGCTCTTAATGCGTTATGTTGCCTTCTTGACCATCAGTGAATGTTTTCACCTTATATAATAGTTATGTATGAGTTCCAATTGACCTCAGCGTGAAAAGATTGATCTCAGAATCATAAAGTCACTGTTTGAAAGGGTTCAAATATGCAACTAATTTAGGACAGGGCTACATAAAAAATAGCATGCAATTTTCACAAGCTGTCTTTTTTTGTTCAAATTATTAACATATTTGCATATTCTGCAAGGGGGTATGTTATGTAAATGTATGAGCACAACTGTAAACATTTGAATATTATACAAACACGCATTAGGAGAGGTTTTCCCTTCATGCAAGATCCTGTTCGTTCAGCAGTAGAATACCGATTTCAATCCTTAATACGATAACTTTTACACACAGTTCGGTTATTTACGGGTATCTAACCGCATTATGTACATTATGAACATCTAACTCACACCTTTACATGCACAAAGGCATGATGTCCCAGATGTGCTCAGTTGGATTCAGGTCTGAGGAACGGGCGGGCCAGTGCATAGCATCAATGCCTTCGCCTTGCAGGAACTGCTGTGCTGACACACTCCAGCCACATGAGGTCTAGCATTGTCTTAAATTAGGAGGAACCCAAGGCCAACCGCATTATGGCCTCACAAGGGGTCTGAGGATCTCATCTCGGCACCTAATGGCAGTCAGGCTACCTCTGGAGAGTACATGGATGGCTGTGCGGCCCTCCAAAGAAATGCCACCCCCCACCATTATTGACCCACTGCCAAAGTGGTCATGCTGGAGGATGTTGCAGGCAGCAGCATGTTCGCCACGGCGTCTCCAGACTCTGTCACATGTGCTCAGTGTGAACCTGCTTTCATCAGTGAAGAGCACAGGGCGCCAGTGGTGAATTTGCCAATCTTGGTGTTCTCCGGCAAATGCTTAACGTCCTGCACAGTGTTTGGCTGTAAGCACAACTCCCACCTGTGGACATCGGGCCCTCATACCGCCCTCATGGAGTCTGTTTCTGACCGTTAGCGGACACATGCACATTTGTGGCCTGCGGGAGGTCATTATGCAGGGCTCTGGCAGTGCTCCTCCTGTTCCTCCTTGCACAAAGGCGGAGACTACACTGACAGACACAGCAAACCTTCTAGCCACAGCTCGCATTGATGTGCCATCCTGGATGAGCTGCACTACCTGAGCCACCTGTGTGGGTTGTAGACTCTGTCTCTTGCTAAACTACATGGTGCTAAGATTTTTATGGGCTAATCAGACAAATATGGCCCAAAAAGTACGTCGGCCCAGCGGGAAACTGCCAGATGGCCAGTCCGCACCTGCATCACATCTTTCTGGTAGCTAAGAGAATATTTAAAGTTAAAGAATTTGTCAGAAAAGAAGTGTCCTTTTAAATCTAAAATTCAAATAAAATTAAATGTTTTAAATATAAATAAAGAAATAATAAATAAAATATTTCTGCATGCATTGACTTAAATTAAGTGTGCAGAATATTAGTAACAAATTATGTTGGAATGGATGGCTAACACAGGGTCTATATTGCTGGGAAACAGCATGTTAAGGAATAGTGATGGTCATTGAAAGCGAGCAGTGAGGTTTCTGTCCTGCATACACCTCACACTTCTGCTGGTCCAGCTGAGAGGTGGAGCTGCCTTGGAACTTATTTAGTCCACACTGTCATTTAAAGTGGCTATTTTAAGTTTACTGGAGCTCTAAATGCATTGTCACGTTAGTACAGTCAAGCTGGACCTATACATTAAAAATTCAATGAAAAAAAAAAAGTTATTTTTCGCTGAACAGGTAATGTCAACAAATCACCGTCCCAGCAAAATCTTTTCAATTAAACGACTCATGAAGAGTAGAGTTAGGGGTAAAAAAGGCTTGCCGTGCCTTATTGTACTCTTCAGATGAGACAGAAATAGCTGTTGTTGCAAACAAAACTCAAAATTGTTAAGGACTAGGTTTTGGCGTCAGCTCTAGACCTGCAGAACGTTTACTGCGCAAATATAACTGAGAAAACATGCTGCCCTCATCATTCCAGTACAGAGGAGTCATTGTAAGAGCGCCACCCGACGGCGGACAGAAGGACTGCAGGCGCATCTCACACACACACAAGACGCAGATATAATATCAATGTATAATACAGCGCCTACAAACAGCACTGATAGATACAACCTTCAACATAAATCATTTTTTTAGAGCAACATTTTGTCATTGCAATATTTAACTGCAGTCTTCACTAAGAACTGCAGCTGGATTTATGTGTAGCCTACCTAAATAAACATAGCCTTTTATTTTGGCGCTTTGATGCAGTCAACTTATGGTGCAAACCGGAAGTAAACGGCTGTGGTCACCTGACAATTTGCACTGACGATGTAAAACTTTTGAGATTCTTTGCATGAAATACGCTAAAACATCATTCAGTGTGATTTCTAGAGCTGTATTACTTAAAACCTTCTTTATGGGATTAACAGATCTATATTTAAAACTCTGGCTATTACGTCTGGTTAAATTTCACGTTAGAAGCGCGCATTTATGAATATCTTCACCCTGGACATTCGGACTATTATTTCTTATCTATTCATATTTTTTTCCTGCGTGCGTGGCCTAGAATTTAGAAAAGAAGGGAGAAGGAAGTGGAGGAGGAGTTGAAGCCGAGGCAGCTCATCATTGGTTCGTTCCAGGAGTGACGCTGCAGAAGCGCTCCATCTAGCGGCCGCGGAGCGACACTGCAGCGCCAGCAGCGGCCCGGGGCCCGGGGGTCCTGCCGGACTGAAGAGAGAACCGACTCACCTCCGCGCCCGAGGGACCCCGGACACCACAGGAATCAGGAGCTCCTTCAGTGAAGAGAGGGAAGGACTCGTTTAAAAATAAAAATAAAAGTTACTTGAAACAATTAACAGAAAAATTAAATAAGAATAAAATCTAGACATTTAAAACAGCACAAACAATTGACAAAATATACAATTATTAAAACTCTAAAATTAGCAATGGACCAAAAAATAAAATAAAAATAAGGTATTATTTTTTTTTTTAAATTGAAATTTGTTAATAAATAATGGAAAACTAAATTGATAAACTTTCCATTGATGTATGGCATGTTAAGATAGGACAATATTTTGATAAAATCTTTGAAAACTATTTAAAAAAAAAAATGAAAATATGAAGGTGCAACAAAAAACAACAGCAACAAAAATATATATTTAAATATATATATATAAATGTATATTTTCTTAGCAATGTATATTACTAATCAAAAGTTAAGTTTGTTATATCTTTGGTAGAAAATGTACAAAATATCTTCATGGAACATCATCTTTACTTGATATACTAATCATAATTATGACCCATATGCATTTTTGACTGTTATTACAAATATATACCTGTGACGTATGGCTGGTTTTGTGGTCCATATGTCTTTCAGATGTCTCAGCATTAAGAATTTCAGCTAGAATATTTTATAATTGTATATTTATATTAAATGCTAAAGTGCATACTTTAGATGTTGTAAATAATCACGAACGAAACCATTAACTACAGTAAAGTTAGGTTTATTAGTCAGCTATATCAGCAGGGTGCTGCTTGAGATATAAGAAGTGATGGACACCATGCGCTGCATCTTATTTAAAAACAGGGTCTGGAAGTCACGTGAAAAATACTTCAACTTGATTGAGAGAAGGATGTCAGATAGTGAAAAGATGAGAAGTAGTTGACACAACTTTGCTGTATTAAAACCTTTACTTACACATGGTACATCCAACAAAAACAGATTCTGAATTAATGACAATAAAAGCAAAAAGAAAGACATTTTTCTTTCTCCACACTCAGTACACCCAATCCTTTCCCCAACTGCTGGATGAAGAAATGAAGAGAGAAGGGTGTGGGGGGGGGACCCCAAATAACAGAACAGTTTCGCACTAATACGTCAGGATACACAAAGATGTAAAGAATAAGAAAAGAGCAGTCAGAAAACATAGTGAGAAGCAATATTTTTTTTCCTTTTGGTGGGAGTAAAGTAAGAAAGCTCTTTCATAATCAAGTCCATAATCTCTTAAAGCCTCCCACTGAACAATCACCTTCCATAAACATATACAAAATCATCCTCGTATAGCCCTCCTCCATCCTGAACATGAGTGAATCTCACAAAAACATGTACGGGTCACATTTCACCTCAAAATCAATAGGGAAAAATATTTGTAATTTAAAAAGGCATCATTACAATTACTCTTCATTGTGACGTTCACTACTGCAGTAATACTGCTTGATAGTGACTGACACTACTTAAATCAGCATAACTCTCAACAGAAACATCACTTTACAGTGATGAAAAATTTAAATGCGCATTAAAAAGGTGCTAAAAATTGACATTTCCTTTCAGTTTTGTAATGAAGCATGACCCAGAAACATTCCTGACGGGTTCTGTGCAAACTCACTTCACCTTCGCTCATATCCAACACATCTCTCTCTCTCTCTCTCTTTACGCAAGCAAACATTCAGCGATAATCAGACGGTAACGTGCATAACCACTTCACTCTCAGGCTGCTGAGATTAATTCAAGTTTGGACTGTGCATATTTATTTACTTTTTAAGAGCGCCGCTCGGCTCTGGACGCACAAACAGGAGGGCTTTCCCACGTCATATGCCTAAAATTGCAGCAACGAGGCCTTAGAAAACACGCACTAACAGAACTCTCCGGATCTCAAACTCCGTTCCAATAGGGGCTCTGCTTAGTGATCATCACAGTACACAGTCAACCAGTAGGGGTCAGTCAGGAACACCCAAGAAAACACTCCCCTCGCACCTGTTTGGCAGTGCTGAATCAGTTCAGGTGCATCATGGGTAATCCAAGGGTTACGAGACGAATTGTACGAAACCTGTACAAGCCGTAGATTATTCATTTTTATGAACGCTTTGCAACCCTAGAGAGCCGTTAAAAGACAAAGTCATGAATAAAGTAATTTGTCAAGGAGAGAAAATCAAAGTGGACCCCAAAAGACAGGGAGGGTCGGCCACACGAACACACAAGCTCACAGCGTATGTCTGGATTAATATGCATTCAAGCAAAAAGTCGATTATGGCAAACTGCAATCAAGTAATAGGAGAAGGGGGCCATTGCACACAATTTCAAGGAACGACTCTTGTATGCATCTTTCACATAGGACTTCTTCTGCATTGCTGCGCACACACACACACACACCTACCCCCCACAGGCTGACTGACAGCCCATGTGAAACACAAGCATACAGTGCACAATCAAATAAGCCTTCCCACCGTTCAGATAAAAAAGCAGACCATCAACACCAACCCAATTAGCTTCGATTCCTGGATATATGGACACCGGGCAGACAAAACATTCAAGAAAACACAGAAAACTCTAAACTACCTGGAAGCCAAATGTAAAGACCGGAGGTCAGTTGTTGATCACATTGAAAAGACTGGAAACAGGTTTCCTCCTATCGCTAGCCTCAACAAAACAAACTCATGGGGAAGTTAAACTAGAAGCCATCACTGGAAGTCTGGATTCAGTCACACATCGATGCTCAATCAGATTCAAATTTAAGCACCTCGTGGACTTATAAAACACTTGTACAGATAGCAATCTGCATGTAGGTGGATAATCGTGTATGAAACAAGTAGTTGGCATATCAAATTCAAGCTTTTTGGAGAAATTGCATATTTCGACCACCGCCGTGCATCTATTTTGGTGTCAACACGTCATGTGTGTCTAACTGTTGTCATCACTAGCACCAAAAACAGGTGGGACCATTTGCAACCTCTAGCTATTCTTTTATAGAAAAACCTCAAATACTGTCACAGTATTTGATCTCAAGTCTCTGCCTAAAATTACACTGAGCCACGAAAACCAACAGGCTTCTGTAGAGAAACGGTACCCACCATTAATACTGGTGCGTTTGCTGGATTCTTTCCCTGATGCCATGTTCAGTCTTTCTCCAAGACTATACTAAATTGCTCTCGCATAAATGCATAGATGGATGCTGGTTTTGACGCGTCGTCGACCTTTCAGATTGAACGCAGAAGTCTTACATGACCTTAAGTCTCGAATGCGTTCGATAATACCTTCTTGCAAGATTTAGTGAGCTGCTATGAGGGAAGCAACCTGTCTGGATGGAATGTAGAAGGTGACTCTACTACAACGCGTGAAGGCTGCAACACACTAGATGTTAAAACACAAGGCATCGTATGCTTAATAAACTGGGCATCATACACAGAAAAAAATAAACTTTGTGTAAATAGACAAATGTTAAATGAAAACAAAACGCTTTCTAAAATCTGCATCAAATATCAAATATGTTTGATATTCTCTGAGTGGAAGGATTCAGTCTGGAGCTAATCAAAATTGGGAGTCTGCACCCAAAAATCAATCAATCCGTGAACGTTCAAAATCCGCTGACTGGCTCCAGCTTTCGGCGACTAGAAACAACTCTTCCAGACCGGTATTCGGGATAAAAATAGACTTTATCGCAAAGTGCATTCCAGCCTTTAAACAAATCAGAATCACAGTTGTTTTTTTACTTTGCCAAAAAAAAGCTGATTTCATGAACACAAAAGAAAAGGCCTGCAACACCGATCACGTGGAAAGGACAAGAGTGGTTGGACATACTTCACAGCACACATACACACTATAAATATTCGTCTTTTGGGGGGCATGGTGTGGATTTGGTTCTTATTTGAGGAATTGGTGACGAAATGGATCAAAGGAACTTGGGGGAATTAAGAAGCGGCAAAGGTATGCGGTCCTCTAGAACCAATACCAGCCTTTTTAAAAACAACACAAATCAAGAAAAAAACAAGGTCGACCCTCCTATTGCCGCCAAAAAAAGCAGGATTCTCCTGCGAGATTTAATCTGTGCCTTTAGGCCCTCCTTGGAACATGATCAAAAATTCATGTCCAACAAAACCTGCATACATTTATTCACAAATGTAAAACTCCAGCCTGCACTTCATAAGGGCCGAGAATTTCCAATGCCGTTTAGAAATCGGACTCATTTCATGAGTACAGTACAAAGTAGGATTTCAAGATAAAAAAAAAAAATCCCGAAGATAGCACGTTAGCAGTATTCCACAGTCAAAAACGAACGGGCAGGTCTGCCGCGACTTGATTCGTACCAGCCACAGGGCTCGGCAGACTCGCGCTCCGGTCACACATGCACTGTAAATTCAGCCGATGGGCCGTTTAACTGCTGTGACAAACGAAAAACTTTAAAATAAAAGTACAGTTCGTGCATTCAGAGTAACATACAAACCAAAAAACGACACACAGAGATCTCTAGAATCAACACGAGAGTTCTAAAACTGGAAGCAGAAGCTTATGATTTAGAACTTCCAGGGAATTTGAAAAATTAGATCTCTCTGGACAGCTCATACTGTTTTCAGACAGCGTAAGAGTCTTTTTTTTTTTTCATGGCTGTACTGGTTCGAAGGTGCGGTAGGGAGAACGTGTAGGAGAGAATTGTGGGGGAAGTTGTTAATGGGAAGTGAGACACAGTAAAGCCCCAGAGTCCGGTGGGGGGGGGGGGGGGGGGGACGGCGATACCCTGGTGCAAACCGGATTGAA
>JAUMHG010000065.1:17839365-17870542 GCA_032359395.1 Enteromius anoplus
CCCCCCCCCCCCCCCCCCCCCCCCCCCCCCCCCCCCCCCCCCCCCCCCCCCCCCCCCCCCCCCCCCCACCGCGAGACCCTGGTGCAAACCGGATTGAACTGGATCGAGACCGGTCCAGGTTAGGTGAGCTGATGTGGCGCTTCAAGCATTTCCATTAAGAAGGTGTCGATTGGGGTGTCTCCAATTAGCTTGAAGAAGAACAGGTGCTCCAGGCATTTCAAGCCAATGGAGCGCAGCGCTGGCAGTCGGAGGAGGAGTTTGGCAAACCTGGAGTGAGATGTAGAGAACATGCAGTCAACTGCAAGCAACAGGGCATTGCTTTCTTCCCCTCTGGATATACTTTAGATGGGAATTGACATCAATAACTGAGGGGAAAAACATATACTCTACCTGCCCTGCTGGTCAGGATATCTGTGTTTACAATAAGCCTCCAGCGATGCGTAGACTTTCTCTCTCAGTAACTCCACCTCACTTGGGCTTGACAATCCCTTTGCATCTGCACACACATAAAATGATGAGCTATTATGACTCATCAACAAGGTTCAGCGTAACAATATATTGGCGTCTGGGATGTGTGGTTATTTAAAATAGTTATATATTGCAAAAATGCTAAATGTTACATTATTAGCAGATTTGCCATTGATTTAATAGATAAAATATAATATGTTTATCATTAACAGTGAAAGCAACTGAGTTTTGTACAATACATTTTAACAGGCACAATTGCATTAGTTGCATTAGCATGAATGGGCGTGAACTGAAAGTGTATGACTGTGCGCTCCGACCTGGGTTGAAGAGGATGATGGCTCTCAGGCAGCCCAACTCCGTTTTATCCATCTGCATGTCCCTCATCTTGCTCACCAGCTCCGTCAGCACCCTGATGCCAGTAAAATGAGGGGCGAGGGATGAAAGGCAGGAAAAAGATTCAGTTTAATTTCTGAAGTACAACCAATCACAAAGAGGCAACAGAAAAAAAAGCTCAGTAGAGCTCTTTTCACAGCCTCTTCAAAATGTATTCAAAACACATCACATAAATTCCTGGTTATGCAACAGCCTTAACAGGACAAAAAGGACATTAATGTTTTAAAAACATAGCATGCCACATAAAACATCAATCACTCTTGTTAGCCTGTGAGTCAAAGCAACGCATTCAATCACACAGACACACACGAGGTCAGTTTGGTCTTTACCTGCCCCAAACAGACATAATTTAATCCAAAATAAAATGTCTCAAGCTACAGGCTTTCCTGACTGCTGCTGTTTGTTTATGGCGTGTGGCGGAGTGTCATTACCTGTCAAATATGGCCCCAACCTCTGCATTGTGCGCACTCTCCCTGTGTGTTCAATCACAATGTGTTATTAAAATGTCATTTCACATTTCATCGTTATATAATGTCTCCCCGCTCCAGAAAGGCCCAGGCAGAGACGTTAAGACTCCACGTATGTTGGCGGTAGGCCCAGTTCAAAGAGTAACAAGCTACAGGCTCTTGTTGAAAGGAAGGCGGGCAGATCATGGGTTGGCAGCAGCGAAGCTTGAAAGGGCAATCCCCAGAACACAACAAGCACAACATGACATGAACAAAGAATTATTTAACAGGATAAACCCAGGGCTCAACAATAAACACATGCACTTTAACTTACTCATGTATACATATTATGTTAAGTCATGCAAATATGCTGCTACAAATTTTTCATCAAGGTTCTTCCAAATTTTGTCAGTCAAAATCATTATTACTGAGCCCTGAAGGTAAAAACAACACTTATTATTGTTGTTGTGGAACATAACTGCTTATTCTTTTAGTTATGGTATCATTACATACTATAACACTCAGCAACTGCATAAAACGCACATACAATGACGATGAACACGCGTCAGATTTTGCACAGAGGGTTAAATAGCATCTAAAGCATGAGCCAATCAAGCAAAGCGGGAAGCATGTGCACACATCACACAATGAAGCGCTGCAAAAAACCAGGCGAGATGGACAGTGAAGCACAGGGACAGGGAGGCTCATTTCTGAAGCAGAGACATTATGACAAGATGAATGGCAACATAAGACAATTTCATATGAACATCACAAACTGTAGCACAGAACATCTAGAATGAGCTCATTTAAAACAACAGCCTGTAGCTCATTATTCCTGGATTTGAATAAGACAAAGGCAAAATGCGGAGTCTTGAGAAGTTACAGCTAAATTTGTTCCTTGAAATAAAGCACTGCTGTAATATCCAGCAGATTCAAAGTGAATCACAGAGCACACCTCATACATGTGCGCTGTATTCCTTCTATAAACGGGAGTGTGTTGAGACTATAAGCAGAGGAGAGCGTTGGTGCACATATAGGTGTCTGCATGTATGTGTATGCCCTGTCTGCCCGTGCAGTGTCAGTCTACAAAAGCATACTATATACAGCAGCGTCAAGGCGGCAGGCTGTCAGGAGTAAAAGGTATTTTTCTTTGTCATGACACAGGAAAATCCAACCACCCTTGCAGCCTTAAATGTGTCGTAAGAAGCAATGCTGTTAAGATTCATGAGCACAGGTTTACTACAGATCATGACACACCCAACAATTTGTTGCCTAATACTTTTCACACATAAGCATAGCAGGTCACATGCACATCTTTACGTAAAGTAGTGAGAAGACTCATATTGTTAACTTAAATCTGATTCCTAGAGAATGTAAATCATCATCAATGTGACTATACACTGCTGCTCAAACGTTCAGGGTCAGTAAGATTCGTTTGGAAAGACAGCGAGGGTGTCTTTAGCAAGGGTGCGTTTAATTGATTGAAAGGGAGTTTAACTGCGTTACAAAATATTTAATTTCAAAGAAATGTTCTTCTTAAGTTTCCATTTATCAAAGAACAAAAGTTCACTTTTGGGTACAATATGAAGCAACGCAACGGTGTTCAACATTAATAAGTAATGTTTCAGGACCATCAAATCAGCATATTATGATTTCTAAAAAATTATGTGACTTTGAAAGGCCACTGAAAATTTAGTTTTGCTGCAACAGGAATAAAATTACACTGAATCCATATATATATAAAAAATTGTTGTACATTACTACCGTTCTATGTTAAGTTATTTTTAGCTAACTGTCAAAACAAGACCTAATTTCTGGTTTAAATTAATGTACTCTTTATTGGCATAAACTGATAAGATAAAACCAAACACTAAAAATAAATAAAAACATAATCAAAACTAAAACAGTGTTTCATTGATAATTAAATTATACCGGATCAAATGAAGCACAAGAGACTTCTTTAAAAACCATATTACTGACCCCAAAACTTTGAACAGCTTTTGAAACCTTTTGCAAGTAAATAGAATTTAAAAAAAAGGACAATTGTTTCTGTTATCATGTGACATGACTATTACCTGTCAAAGATGGCTCCCACCCCAGCGCTGTGAGCACTGTTCCTGTGCACGTGGAGGCCGGTGGCCAGCAGGATGCCATCCTTCACCGCGATGGAGCGATGAGAGAAAGACGCGATCAGTAGCTCATTCCAGCCTAAAGGACAGACGGAAGCAGCATAAGATGATCAGTGTTTGCTAATGGAAACATTACTAAAATACAGTTTGCAGCTTTATAAATGATGCAATCAAGTTATTTAGAGTCCCAAAGACAGGTTTACCGGCACGCAGCAGGATGACCTGGTCATCCAGAGACAGCTCACTGAAGTGAGGGATCCGTTTTGCCCACTCCACCAAAGTAAACAGCTGTTTATCAGCCGCCTGGCAGATATTTGTCACTGGGTCATTCGGCTGAGGAGAGGAAAATTCAAGTATTATGGGTATATAGTAACAAAAACTAGACTAAACTGCTATTTTAACAGTAGCAATGTTCAGCTGGGCAATAAATAGTATTGTATCGATATTGCAGCAGCATTCATGCTGATAACGATGAGCAATGGACATTTTTACTTGATGTGGATTCATCTGATACACAAACTCTGCTTTCTGTTTTCAGCATCTGATATGTCAATCCATGAGGAAATGAACACACAAGACACAAAACCAGTCATAAGATTGATACATCATCTGAAACATGATTCTCAGCATAGTAGAACAATTGATCATTTTGACCCATATAATGTATTCTAGGCTTTTGCTACAAATAAACCTGCTTTTGTGCTCCATGGTCACATTTAATAAAAACGAGTCAAAGGCACGCTGTAATTCAAAGCCTTCACATCAAACCATCAAAATTCAGTTTAAAATAATAAAATAACACATTACTATTTTATACTGAAACGTACTTCTCAAAGTAATAAAATCATCAAGGAATAGCATACAACCAAGATTTGATCCATTTTTTAATTTAACAATCTAAAATGAACAATAAAATAAACAGACTGAGTGTTACAAGCTGTTAGTGCATAGAGATCTCTAAAGGTGCAAAGATTTAAGTTTCAAAACCAAAGAGATAAAATAACTCTTAATAAAAAAAAGTTAGGACTTGTCCACATCCCCCTAAAACAGCTCTTTTCTACATCACAGAGGTAGTTTATTTTCAAATACCGCCCAAATGTTTACGCAGAGAAAGAAGGCGGAGCTTGTGTTTTTTTGTTTTGGTTTCATAGCACCAGGATGTGGTTTCACGTTATGGTAAGGAGTGTTACATTTCCGCCAAATCCTTGAAGTATTCGGCCAATCACAACACACCTCGCTTTTTCAGAATGGTAAGCTTTGTACAAACCAAACTGTTTCAGGAGGCGGGGCTTAGAGGAGAAACAATAATGCCCATTATGTGGAAAATAATGTGTTTTATGCACCTTAAACCACAAACACATTGCATTACACCAAATACACAAAATAATGTTCTTTTAGTAATATGACCCCTTAAAAAAATTGGGCCCTACAATTAAAGGTAGCTATTACAGAGAGGATGCAAGACACACATAGTCTGTCTCATACAAAAAGCTGTATAAAAACGTCCTGCCCTTAATCCTACCAGCTTGCTGTCATTGGGCCGCTACAATTAGAGCCTGATCGCGTTGAACTTCTTCATCACGTAACAAATAATCCTGACACTAAAGATCAGCAATCCTTTTTTAACAAGCTTATCTGTGACTTACAGAGCTTCCCCCTGAGCTGCCATCCGCATGCAGCTCGGTCTTCTGCTCCACGGCCATCTCTGCTTCCAGAATCTTCTCCACAGGCATCTCTTCGTTCGCGGCGCTTGTGGACTCCACCTCTCCTTCCCGCTCCTTGTTCCTCTGACGCTCCTCCTGAACGGCTGCACCGCACACAGGGAAATGAGGAAAAGGAACAAGACGGGGAAAGAGGGGTGAAGGACAGGGCAAGAGGACAGAACAACATGATGGGAAAGGGAAATGTACAGAGAGAAGAGGTAGTGAATAGGGAAAGCGGTAAAGATCAAAACAGATGTAGAGAGACACAGAGATATACAGATACATGTAGTTCCTGGTTAGTTTTCAACACATCCCATTCACACACACACACACACACTGAAGTCTAGACCCAGTAAAGGTCCCTTATTGCACATATTCAAAACAACATTCTCACATGACTAATATTTTTATTTTGCTGCACCATGTTATTTAAAGGGGTCACATCATGCAGAATCAAATTTTCCTTGACTTCTGATAACAGCAGCTGTGTTCCATTACACTTCAAATTGTGCAAGTACACCCAACGTAACAAAACTCCCATATATAGAAAAAAAACAATGACATGCTGAGGTTTTTGAGGCAATTTGAAAAAGGCATATGATTAATGAGATTATTCTTTAATGTATTATAGCCAACAAAAAACACCAAATAATGTTCTTTCCTTGCCATTGCTGCTTGGATAACCACTAATGCGGTGCCTTTTGGCTCCAACATGGCTACCAAAGCTGATGTTTCAGAAATAATTCTTCAATTAAAGCTAATGTTTTTTTTTAGTTTTTTTTTTATATTGCTCAAGTTTTAACAAAGGAGTAATGGAAAACAATGCACTATGAACACACTGTAAATTCAGCTCCCAGGTCAGCAGAAAGACTTCTGCTTGTCACATTAGACACATTTACACAACATTGCCTACTGGGTAATAGGAACTTGGTTCATCCAGTCATAGTTAAGCAATAAAGAGAAATCCGGATGAACACTATTACACTTAAACACCAGAAAAACAAATAATATGAGCACAATGTTTTGCTGTTTCATGTAGTGTAGCACCTACAGCTCTGCATATACTTCAACAAAAGAGGCAAGTGGCTCTTAAAAAAAAAATAATAATAATAAAATTCAAAAAGCGAATCAAGGAAAAAAAAACAGTGTATGACATGGCCCCTTCACCAGCTGTGAGTAATATTCTACAGAGCAACTCTTTCACCATTCCCACATTCTCTCTCTCACACACACACACACACACACACACACACACACACAACCACCCCTCCCTCCCTCCCTGCTTTCTCCTTACATCGTTGTCGTTCATCTTGGACCACTACAGAAGGAGAGGGAGGAAGAGAGAGAACGAGAGGAAACAAAAGAGGGAGAGAGGGGGACAGGTGTTAGTGGTGACAACAGCCCTCCTTCCCCCTCTGCTCTCCTCTCAGGTTTGTGCCGTAATGCCCATGACTTACCCACAATTAACAATGATAACCCACACATCTACATGTCTGCTACACCTACTCTTTGCATCACTGTCTTTTTTCTATAAATCACTTGCGCTCGGTTTTGCTCACATTAACGACAGACTGATATTTCGGCCAAAGCAAGTTCACTGTAAACTAAATACAACCATTTGAATAAAGACAAATAAACAAATATTAAAACAAAACACATCTCTGCAACTTTATGGGTACATCAT
Source organism: Enteromius anoplus (assembly GCA_032359395.1). Classification (NCBI taxonomy): domain Eukaryota; kingdom Metazoa; phylum Chordata; class Actinopteri; order Cypriniformes; family Cyprinidae; genus Enteromius; species Enteromius anoplus. The sequence continues at coordinate 17,846,189 of JAUMHG010000065.1, forward strand.
AAACTGGCAATAAATTCTGCATGATATTTAAAACAATGGTTCACCCCAAAATGAAAGCTTCTTCATTATTTACTCACCCCCACTCTAAAGGCCATTTCACAGATTGTGATGCGAAAAAGCGAGGCACAAATCGCAAAAACAAACAAAAAAAATTGTCAAACATGGTGCTTTCACACCGAGCGTGAACCGCTAGGTGGCGCCTACCAGCATTTATTCCCAGATATGCATCTTGTATATGCTCCCGCTGCTCAATATACAGCATTAAACTAAAAAAATAAAGTTTGGTTCTACACCAGAAACACTAACTATCTATAATGTTTACATAAACACATCTTCAGATATTAATGGATGTACAAGCAGCATTAAGCTACATTTAAAAATAAATGTGATTATGTTTTTGCTGAAAGGAACACTCCACTATTTTAGACTCCCCTAGAGATAAACCAGTTTGACCATTTTCCAATCAGCAAGGCTAGGAGCTCTACTCTCACTCCTGCGTAATAACCGAGGAACTTTGCTGCCGTACCACGGCTACAGCAGGCACAATGATATATCACACAACGCCTAAAAATGCTAATGGTCTGATCAGATTCATGATCTATGCTGCAGCTAAAAGTCTGACCCAGAGATTGACTGAATGGACTCAAAAATGGTAAAACTCAACTGCTTAACTCTAGTTGAGTTGAAAAATAAGCCTATTTTCCAAAAAAGTGTAGTGTTCCCTTGGGGTGGGGCGATGTTGACCAATTTGGCATCGTACGATGACTTATGTGAAACATCGCGATGGAAGATGGCATCGTCGTGGTAGGCAGCGGTTGTAACTTAAACACCAAACCCCGCCCCACGACTGACAAAAGTAACAGGGTGCGCTCGAGCAGGTGAGAGAGGATCGAGCGAAGGAATGATTGCGCGCGAGTGCTTGAATTGCGCACAGATGACATATCAAGCGCGCGCCGCGCAAGGGTTTGAAATGAGCTCGCGGGTACGTTTCTTCGCATGTACATCAGTTTTCCTCTCGCGGAAATTATTTACCGTGCTCGCCAGCATCAGTGGTGCGCTCACATACATTTGCCGCCATAGATCAAGTGTGCTTTTCGCGAGGTGTTTGCTGCGGCGTGGCGGAGGATCGCGATGCCGGCTCAGCATTGTGAAGTCTATCGGCCATCGGCGATGGCATCGTCTATCGACCCAACCCTAGTGTTCCCTTAAAACCCACTTTAAACTGTCATTGAATGCTTGGATTAACGAGTAATGCTTGTAATGCTCTACAGATTACAAGGTGTGGAAAGTTAATAGAAATTATATTCTGATAATTAATCGGTTTTTTGAACACCAATGCTAACAAGAATGCATGTGCTTCTCTCTCTCAGAGTACTCTTCTTCAGTGTTCTGCAAGAACCCCACGAAGAAGAAAAAAAAAATCCTCGCTTTTTTTTGCACCATAAATGATCATGTCTGGTGTGAACAGCCCCACAGCGATCTATTGTTCTGATTTAAGAGTGTCAAAATGCACCAAAGTTATGCTTTCTGTGTGAAAAGGCATTAATCGAACTGAAAAGCGCTTGTAATGGATGGGGAGGAATAAATAATCAGTCATTTACATTTTTGGGTGAAATACTCCTTCAAGTGCACTATCATTCTCTAGATATCAGCACCAGTCTGCGTTTCTTGCTCCACTAAAATGCATAGCACCACAGCTCTGAACAGATCAGTCTTATTACAGCATTGACTTTACATAAATAAAAATACATACGGTAACTAACATAGTTAGATTTATAAACAAATGTGTATTAAACGTAGGTCCATTTAGGTGAGGAAGAAACACTGGCACCTGTCACTGACAAACCCATTATCACTACTCCTCACCTCTAGAGTAAGGAGTATCTCATCTTGGGTTGGTGGTATGTGTATGTGTTAGATGGGACAGAGAGTGTTCTTGTTCTTACCCTCTCTCTTCATCCCCATGGCCAGGCACTTCTGGTAGCGGCAGTACTGGCAGCGGTTCCTCTGGCGTTTGTCCACCAGACAGTCCTTATTGTCTCTGCATGTGTAGCTCAGGTCCTTCCTCACAGTGCGCTTGAAAAAGCCCTTGCAGCCCTCGCAACTGTACACGCCGTAGTGCTTGCCTGGAGAGAAGAGCACAAGCTGAATTTCTGGAGGCAGAAGATTTTAGCTTACAGATAGGTGAGCCTAAATTGGACGTTTTTTTTTTTTAATCCGAGAACGATTTTTAGAACTATATCTTTATCATCATCTTTACAGTAACCATGCTTGGTGTGAACAGGCCTTTATTGTTTACCAGAGGAGCGATCTCCACAGATGGCACACAAGCGTTTCTGAGAGACCATGGGCCCCGGGCTGTGGGCAGACAGCGGCTTCAAACCGTAGGGTGGTTTGACGTCATCAGAGCTGCTGACGGCGTGCAGACCCGACATGGACACAGTGGAGTTGATCTGAGATAGATGGAGAAAGAAATTAAGTGATAGGAAAAAGAGAAGAAATATTTGAATTGGATAAAATGAACACCACCTCATTTTTGTAAGTGATAATCAAAAGATAACAGATTAAAATATGTTAATTTCTTATTTTCAGTAACACATGCCTGATTAGCAGTCAACCCTTAACTGATAATGATCGTAACCAGATAATAATCAATTTCTCCCAGAATCATTCAAACAATCACATACCAACCCTCTTTGATGATCAAACATTAAGAATCTGATTTTGATGAACACAACCCCTCAACAGACGGTATTTAATCATCCAAACAGAGCCACATTTCCACATTTATGAGCGACAGTACAGGGTCGAAGACATATGCATGAGATAAGCTTACAAAACGAGGAAAGAGTCAGAAAGTGAGAGAGGGTACAAGGTCTCACCTCTGCGTTTCTGGGAAACATGTTCATCTGTGAAGTAGAAATGCAGTGATGAGGAGGAGCGTAAAAAAAAAAACTTGTGGCGCAAGGGAGATGGTGCTAAAAAAAAAAAGACTAAATCCACCATGCTGTTTAGTTTGGGGAAAAGTGAAATTTAGACTATGAAAATAAGTTTAATTTGGATCGACCGAATCCTACCTGAGAGACTTTGGAAATTAGGGTCAACATACCACATGGCCTGTTAAACATTAACAGTTTTAGAGGGAAACGCTCAAATTATCTCTGTGAATAAACAGTGATTAAAAAAAAATTCCCTCGAGCTTCACATTTGCAGGTCTAATTATCTTTTGCAAGTCATTGCAAAATACTGTTCAATTATTGTAAAAAAATTCAAAATTGCTATTTAAAATAACTTATCTATATGCAAAGTCCTTTAAAAATAATTATAATATACTGATTTGCTGCTCAAGAAGCAGCATGCTTCTTAACGCTGCTTAATATTTTTATGGAAACCGTGGCATTTTTTCAAGATTCTTTCATTAAAAGAAAGTTTAAATGTTTAACTTGAAAGAAATCATTTGTAACAATATACATGCATTTAATGTCACTTTTGATCAATTTAATGCAACCTTGGTGAATAAACGTATAAAAAATGCTTTTTGACCTTTACCTACATTGACCTTTATCTACTTTATTACACAAAAAAAAAAACTCCTGATGGCAGACCTGGGAACCAGACGAGCTGAATATATGACATACGAGGAGTCTAGTGGAAAGTACCAAGTGTTATAATGCAGGTGCTCACCTGGGGGCTGCTGATGGGGCCGTAGCCTACAGAGGGAGTTCCAGGAAGGCAAGGAGAACCCAGAGAGGAGCTGATGACTGAGAAGGGCGAGCCCATGCTGCTGATGGGACTGTTCACGGCTGAAGTCATGGGTGGCAGGGAAGTCATGGCGGCGGCTGAAGGGGCCAATGGGGGCGAACGCTGACCTGATGGAGGTGAAGAAACCGATGAACTGTCTGGACTACGAGAATCTGTGAGGAGAGAGGTAAAAATTATGGGCACATTCAGAGAGGATGATCGTTTAAAAAGAGGTTTGCTTTTTATAAAAGGTATTTAAATGGAGAACACAAACCATTTCTCTTACATACATGCAAGGTGCATTAAACTAATACTGAAGCCAAGTTATTTTAACTTGTAACAATAAAAATAATCATGCAACACCGGTAAAACAAGGTATACAAATTGCATGAATATTAACAATAACATCTTAATAGCCTTTTAACATACAAAACAGTGTCACAAATATCATGAACACTAAAATTAAAGCAATGCAATTAAAATCTAAGCTTACAGCTCTAAAAATTCTAGTTTTCACTTCACAAAATCAAAACAATCTCACCTCTGCTGTCGCCCATGATGTGCAGCCAGGATTTGATGTTCACACCGACTCACTCGGTCTGATGTCGGATGGCTGCTCCACTCAAGACCGCGGACTGAGGCCCGGGCCCCTGGTTGTTGTACCAACCGAAATTATCCCTGCAGAATATAAAAGCCTGCGTGAATGACACTTAAGAATATTTTAACGACTAACACGCAAAATATTAATTGCCACTATGCCTCAAAGCGAGTTAAATTACATTTTAATGTAAACACGACCGAAATATTTTTTTAACGGGTAGTGGGGTGACTCTTTGCATGCCTGTGAATTGTATACAATAGACTCGATTTATTCCAAATGGCATTAGTTCGATAAAACAGGATTAATCACGTGCAAGTATGCAAAACGTAATTTCCAGTATCGGCTAGCTAATTAGCTCGCTGGATAGATAGCTTTTATTTACAAGCAAAACGAGACACATTTCCCCGTACAAAACTGCTTTATATGTATACTCAAACTCCAGAATGACGTTTGAATGAATGACAGCGGTTTAATTTACGGGTAAGTTACTTTGCATAAAAACAAATGTATTAGTATTTGTGCACGGCTAATCGACTCCACTAGCATGTTAGCTAAGACGCTAATAACTCTGCAGGCAAAATTTACTGCTCACGAACAAACAGCAGAAACCCGAGCGTAGTGTTATTATAACAAGCATATACCTGTCAATAAATGCAAACAACAGCAACATTTACCAGATTTACGCAAATACGATGACGATTTCTATTTAAAAATGGCTTAATTAGGGCCGCGACTCTCCGTTCCCATCTCCTCGGTGTGATTCTCACAGTTGCCCTGATCTTCCTTTCTAAGGAGGAAACTGAAGCTGTTTACGTCCGAGCATTGAAACCGACGCCATTTTGGCTCATTGAAAGGATCAGTTGAGCCAAAATGTCTAAACTCCAAATAAGTTTCTTCGTTGGAATTACATTATATAACTGCTGCTGGATGATTCTACAAATGTGTGTCGCACAAACATGTTTACATAACGACAAACCAATCGAATATTTTCTAATTCAAATGACTACAGACATTTTTTTTCTAAGTCAAACGAAAAAAATCTTAATTTTGTATTTACATTTTCTTTTTTATTTCTTTTTTATTTCCAGGTTTTTTTTAGTATAGATACACACACATTCGTAGAATTTATGTATTAAGGGAAATATATTTTTACAGAAATTAATCCTACAGCAATGATGCATTTGACTGGTCGAAAGTGGCAGTAAAGAAATGTATAACGTTACAAAACACTTTATTTCGTTACTGATTTCTGAAGGATTGTGTGAAACTGAAGACTGGAGAAATGATGCATAAAATCATATTTTACATCTCATGAATAAGTTATATTTTGAAATATATCCAAATAGGAAACAGTTAAATTAAATCGTAATAATATTTTACAATATTATTGTTCCGACTGTAAACATAAATGACCCCTAGTGATCAAAGAAGACTTCTTCAAAGGTCAAGATAATAAAGTAAATATACACTATTGATCCAGCTGAACTACTTGTATTACAATAACATGTTAATGTGTGCATAAGCACTCTCTTTGAGCATGCGTCTCACATACATTCATTTGAATAACAATATTAGCGTTCATTAATCTTAATTTATTCAACTTTCCAATTTGGAGTATAATCATACAATATCTGACTTAGTTCAGACAATCTTGTTAATGCAGTTTGTCAAGGTAACTAAGGCCTAAGCTTTTCTGTGGCCTCAGCTGCCATCCACAGGCAAGAGGCCTTTACAACAGCTCAGAATTCTCAGGAAGCCAACAAAAATACAATTTTTTCCCCCTCTAAACTTAAAAATTCATGCATGCAACCCATCCATGTCTCCAAAAAAAATAAAAAAGTGCTCTGCAGTAAACACTAATACATTGTAGTCAATATTACAGACCCAATCATTATCACCCAGATCATCTTTATTGAGTTTAAACAGAACCTACAAAACAAAACATGCAGGAAGTACAGAACTTTACATACAGTTGAGATGTGGGTATATTTGAGAATGAAAGGCCGCAAGGTCAAATACAAGTGAAACCGTACACTGCATTAGCATTACAAACTGCTAAGTTAAGGAGTTTACTAGTTGAATCTATTTTCCCACAAGGTGCAAGCGCTTCTTGACACCGTTATGACAATCATTCAACATTTAAATATTAAATATTTAATGATTTACATGCCAGCACAGTTCAAAGCAAACATGATGGATGTGTTTCAGATACCATAAGCCAATATCACACAGCTCTTATTGAGGTCTTCATTTGCAGAACAGTTAAATCTTTAAACACAGAGTCTGACTAGTAGCTTCTCATTTTCAGCGATATGAGTTTTATGGTGGTCATATTTAAATGAAGTGTAGCCTGTCCAACACAAGATATTCATTTATTGGATGATTATAAATAAGCAAAAGGGCGGAGTCAGCTGGGGCGCGTCAGGAAGTGTTTAATAGGAGCGGATTGCAGGGGGAATGGCAGCACAGTCTTCTGCGTTCAGAGAGCTGTCAATCACAGGTCTGTATTCCAGAGTAACCTGAAATGCACGTTTGTACAGGTTAACTTACATTAACGTACAATTGACTGTATCGGAGTAAAAAGGAAGATTTGAACCGTATGCAGAGTAACAAGAATCAATGAATGGGAAGCGAACAGTGGCAAAACACTAGATATTTACCTTTCCTGTCTTGGGATCCACGTAGGACAGTGTGTGTTTCCTCCAGTGCTGCTCGAAAGGCTTCTTCACTTGTCCCTGCAGAGGCTTGGAGTAATCGTACTCATCCACACGGTCCTGCAAGAAAAAACAGTGTAAGAAAACCTTTGAAGATGCAAACGTATTATTCACGTGACAGTTGTTATTTATGGAACAGTTCATCCGAAAATGAAAATCTGCTGTAAATGTTCTCAATGTCATCCAAGATGTGTTTATAAGAAATGAATCCATTAATCATTAACATCTTAGTAGATTTGTTTATACACAGCTCTGCAATTTTCAAGACCTTAACTGATAGACTGGAGTGGTGTGGATTATTGTGATGTTTTTATCAGCTGTTTGAACTCTCATTCGGACGGCACACATTCACTGCAGAGGATCTATTGATGAGCAAGTGATGCTCCAATGAAGAAACAAATTCATCTGCATCTTGGATGACCTGAGAGCGAGTACACCTTCAGCCAATTTTATTCTTGGGTATATGAGGGTATATTTATATAATGACAGTTTTTACTATGTTAAAAAATATACTGAGCACTAGAAATGTAAAGAGCGGTGTAAATGTATAAAATGCTGTCCTTGTTCACCTTGAAGTCCTCGCGGGCGTGAGCTCCTCTGCTCTCTTTACGCGCCTCAGCGCTGACGATTGTCTGCACACCGTTCAACATCAGATTCTGCAGCTCCAGAGTTTCCACCAGATCAGTGTTCCAGACAATGCCTGAACACATAAAAGCAGCACAAAATGATAAGAACCAGCATATATCAATGATAACACAACCTTTTAGTACAGATCAAACAGAAAAATTAACACTCATTGCAAACACACTACTGGGCAAAGTTTAGGATCTGTTTTTAGATTTTTCCAAATGTTTTTCAAAAGTCTCTTCTGCTCACCAAGTCCTCATTTATTTGATGAAATATATTTGATACGTTTTAAAACATTAGCCTATTTATTTCTAAACTGCAAAGCCTAATCCGCATCATTACTCCAGTCTTCAGCGTCACATGATCCTTCAGAAATCATTCTAATATGCAGATTTGCTGCTCGAGAAACATTTCTGATTATTATTACCATTGAAATAAATGCTGTTCTTTCTGTTCATCAAAGAATTCAGAAAAATGTGTCATAGTCTTCACAAAATTATGAAGCAGAACAATTGTTTTCAAACAAATATCTGTCATTTATAATTAATTCAATACATCACTGCTGAGTTAAATGTACTGAACCCAAACATTAGAACAAGAATGAGTGAGGGGGTATTTTTTCTCTGACCTCGGTCAAATGTCTTGATATCATCCATTGACTTGTAGACGGCGTCCATCTTTTCACAACCCTCCTTCAGGACGTCTCCAGTACGGAACACAGCAGCGTGAGACTGCATGGTCTGAGGTCCAAAGAAAAACACAAAACAATTATTTTGAAATGAGGCTGCCACTCAGAAGCAGTATTCCAAGCATCATCCACTGGATCGGTTTGTAATTTTATGATTCTTTAAGAAAGTAAAGAGTTGCAGTGACCTTCTGCATATTCATTCTGATCTCTGAGGTTCTGGTACTGCCGTTAGCGAAGCGGATCTTGTCCAGATTGGCAACAGACGCCTCCCCTGCATTGGATTTCAGAGGGGAAAGCTTCTCTCCTATATGAGACAGGATGAGAGTGTCACACAGCTGTTTCATCTATACAAATATAGAATATAGATAAATAACCATTGGTGGCATAAAACTTTACAAAATACAAAAATAATTGTTGAAAATAGGGCAATCACTCCTCCTCTATCTCGGGGAGTAGTAGCATTAGTATACATTTATTAAATGCCATCTTAGGCTGTGTTTTATTTCAGGGTGAACTGAAGTACTTGGAGTGTTTATCTCAGCAATAGTCAGGGCACAAGCGCGTCCAAACACAACCAGATCCAGCAGTGAGTTGGCGCCCAGACGGTTTGCACCGTGCACCGATGCACAGCCGGCTTCACCGCAGGCGTACAGGCCTGGCACCACCTTATCCTCGCCGTTCTCATAGGTGATGACCTGCCACGATTAAAGAGAGAATATTAACATGTTCTCATGAGAGTCATTTCTAAACAGTAATATTAACATTTTAGTTTTTAACCCTCGTAATGCAGTCAAAATCTGCATACTATTTGCATCTCCCGGGTCCATTTACATTTTAGTTTCTTGTTATCTTTATGTTTTATAAAACAGTCATAACCTAATCATTTTTCATACACATACACACATAAATTATATATATATATTTTTTTTATTATTATCCCCCCCCCCCTCCCCCCCCAATATTAATGAGAAATCTTATTTGAATATAATCACTGTATGAACATGTATAAAAACATATGAAGAGTTCAGATTGGAAATAAACTTCATATAATATGGAAATTATTATTACTGGTATTAAAGAAACAGTCTGTGAGATATGGGGAAAAGGCTACATATATAAAAAAAAAAAAAAATGGTATGCATTTTATTTATTTATTAATTTTAAATAAAACTAAACTAACCGATACTGAACTGGTACTATGACAAAGAGTCAAATAACACTCCAACCTAATGTAAAAAATGGGCAGAATATCTACCTGTCCCTTAAAGTTGGTGGGTATGCCGCCCATGTTGTAGTGTACAGTGGGTAATACTGGAATGGGCTCTTTTGTGACATCTACTCCAGCAAAGATCATGGCGGTTTCAGAGATGCCGGGCAGTCGAGAAGCAAGCTGCTGGGGGGGAAGATGATGGAGCTGCAGGTAGACATGGTCTTTATCTGGCCCAACACCTCTGGAAAGAACAGGGTGGAAGCTCTTTTACAGGAAGTTAACAACAACAAAAAAACCTGGTGCTGTATTCATTAAGTATTCATTCGTTAATCAGTCACATACCGTATGTGCAAGTGAAGTTAACAACAAAATGTGCAATATGTTATATAGTATAATTAACAACAGAGTGTGTGCTTTGGAATAATATTACAGTAAAAATGAAGTATATTATACCTTCCTTCCCTGATCTCAATAGTCATGGACCGTGAGACCACGTCCCTGGAGGCCAAATCTTTAGCGTTGGGTGCATAACGCTCCATGAACCTCTCGCCTTCGCTGTTGATCAGGATTCCTCCCTCTCCACGGCAGCCCTCTGTGATCAGGCATCCAGCTCCATAGATTCCTGAGGGAATTACATCAGAGGTCATTAAAAACCAGACATAGGGCGGATGAGGGCATCAGAGGATGAGCCTGATATTTATAACACAGCTGATCGAGTATCAACACAGATCCATGTAAACACAGCAAAGAAAGAGTATAACCATGACCATAATATATATATATATATATATATATATAACCGTAAAGATATCACTGATGAGAGACATAATCATGTTGTAAACTATACTGATGATGCAACTTGAGTAAACTGTGGTAAAGATTTGGTTATGATGCTTCATAAAGACTTTTCCAGGCTTATGTAAGAAAGCAGCTGACCTGTGGGGTGGAACTGCACAAATTCAAGATCCTGGCAGGGCAGTCCAGCACGGGTCACCATGGCATTACCGTCTCCTGTGCTGGTATGGGCTGATGTACAGCTGAAGTACGTGCGGCCATAACCACTGCACAGAAAACACAACAAACACCTTTATTTGTATGCTGCAACATGTGCTCTAATCAAACTTATTGCTACATCAAACTTATTTTTTTACAAATACCATTTTTTTCAAACAAAAAATTAACAAGAAATGTAAAAACAAGTGCTGTACAAAACAGCTACTTCTGTTTTAAAGAACCCCTCTGAATAAAATATTAATAATAATAATAATATATATATACACACACACACACACATATATATGCATGTATATATTTCAGAAAAATACATTTTTATATATTAATATATTCATTATTTGTGACTATAACTATAAACACACACATGCAAATATTTTCTTAATACATACTGCACACAAATATATACAAAAAACATTTAGTGTGGATGCAATTTATCACAATTAATTGTTGCCCAGCACTAATATAAATGAAAACTAAAAACATTAAAATTTTAGCCAATTTAAAATAAATACTACAATAGTATATACACAAACAAATATAATACAGGCTTAATCTAAAACTATGATAGCATATAAATCACAATAACACAATTACAATAACACTGCTAAATGCTTAAGCCGTGTTCTCACCCAGTGGCAATGACTGTGTTCTTGGATCTGAAGCGGTGGATGGATCCGTCCTCCATGCATAGCGCAATGACTCCTTTACACTCTCCATCCTCCATCAGCAGATCCAGGGCAAAATACTCCACAAAGTAACTCGTGTCATACCTTAGAGACTAGACACCAGCGGACACAATTAGACCGCGTCCTCAGACAGTGTTCCAGTTCAAACACAGCCAACAGCTCAAGATTTCTTGACATCCACAGACTCTCACTCACCCGTCCATAGAGTGTGTGAAGAAGAGAGTGACCCGTTCTGTCCGCCACACAGCAGCATCTGTGAGCCTGACCTCCTTTACCGAACTTCAGACTCTGGCCTCCGAAGGCACGCTGATAGATCCTCCCATCCTCGGTGCGGCTGAACGGCATACCGAAGTTCTCCAGCTGAAAAGACACAACAACCGCTGATGAGACTGGAGAAGCTGGCAACAGAGGCTAAATAATACTCGAGTTAGAGACAAAGAAAAAAAGAGGTCAGAAATCATCGTTCTTAGCCAATATCATGACCGTAATCGTCATGTAACTGCATCATACCTCCACCACTGCAGCAGGCGCCTGCTCCGTCATGTAGTGAATGGCATCCTGGTCTCCCAGCCAATCAGATCCCTTCACTGTGTCATAGAAGTGCCAACGCCAGTCATCCTCCTCCATGTTGCCTAATGCAGCATTAATCCCACCCTATTTTACAAAGCAAAAAAAAAAAAAAACGTCATAAAAAGTTGCAATCGAATATTCCACTATAAATTAATAATTTAATAAGGTTAACCCTTTTTTTTTTTTTAAATCAAGAAAGTCAAGTGTTATATATTTTTTTAAATTCACAACACACACACACGAGCTCACTTATGAGCGATTTCAACAATATCAGGGGTGTAGTTTCAAAGGTTGAACCTCTCTGTGAACTTTAGACTTCTTCAGCTGAAATACCAGACAATTTAAAAGAGCTGATTCCTTTTCGTTCTTTTCCAGAGCAAATCACACGAATCTGAAGCATTAGCGTCTTAATATTTATAGTTTTAGGAATTACAAATAAATTTCAGCAAAACCTGATCTATAAAACCGAGCACAAATCCAGGTGACAGACAGGTTGTGCTGCTGAAGTTTATGAGGGGGTAAAAGAGGGCAGATTAGGATGTTACTAAAATGATCATGAGAAATGCAAGAGGAAATCTCCAAACCTGTGCAGCCACTGTGTGTGAGCGGGTGGGGAATAGTTTGGTGACACAGGCTGTGTTAAAACCGGCCTCTGACAGACCGAACGCCGCACGCAGCCCTGCACCACCAGCTCCAACCACCACAGCGTCAAACTCATGATCTACTACTGGATACTGAGTGGAGATCTGAGGGGGACACATAACAACAACACAACGATCGAGCAATGCCACTAACCTATGACATCTAATGTTGGTTCATTAAAGTGGCTATAACCTTGTTAGCCTGCAATGGTGGTGCATATATAAAGGTCAAAATGAAAGCTACTGAAACCGAACATGGAAGTAGCACAAATACTTACACCGTCTGAGATTTTTGCATCTCCCTTTTTTCCATAGACTGAGAAATGCAACTTGCGGTTGCTCGCCTGGCACACTGCTGGCAGCTGCATGAAACAACAAAACCATCTTTAATCATTTAAAACTCGAGCAAAATCATAGAATTCAATATTTTGCTTTTATGTATTATATTTATATTAAATTCAATTAACCTTAAATAAAAAAAAAATAATTAAAAAATAAAATCAAATAAAACATATTTTAAAATACCGATAAATTTAAATAAATTTTTAAAAAGTCTAACTGCAATAAAAAAGCCTGAGATTCTTGTTAGTGTTTGACAAATGTGTTTCATTTGAAATAACATTATAATTCAACACAGACAGTGACATCAATCAAAGGTTTCCTGGTGACATAACAGTGAGACATCTGGATAAATATATTTGATAAACTATATTTTGGAGACTGGAGGTATTTGCTAGGGAAATTATGAGATAAATCAATTTGCTGCACTTGTGCGTGTTTATGCTTAATAAATATGTTTGTGATACATAAGACATCTACAAACCCCAACAGGTTACTAGCTAGTGAGATATATCTGTAAAGAACACCAACCATAAAGCTCGGTGGAAGGCAGCCTGCTTATATTCTTATAATCAATCAGAAATTGAACATACATCTTGCATGCAGTCAATTAAAAAGTGAAAATATCCATAATAATGGCATAATAATTCAGCATCTCATGGCTAATGCTAATGCCGCCCGCTTGACCTTCAATGGATTGCGGTTTACAAAACCACAAACTTAGTTTTTTATGAAATGTCACAACGCATACAGTCAAAAACCCTCAAGAATTGCTGCTAATAGACGGGCGTAATTAACAAAACTGTATCACATAAAACGTACACTCATATATCAGATGTATTTGTGCTACGTAACAGTGTTACTTAACCCAGCAGATGATGGTTACAAAACCAACACAAAACTACTAACTTATAGATCTTAGCGACATCCGAGTATAAAACAGTTCAACTTCTTGCCTGCACTGGACACATGCTATTAAGATACAAAGTATTCTGAGGATCTGAGAGGACTTACAGCTTTAGATGACACAATCTTTCTCCCGAGGACACGGGATGCAGCGCACACCGCAGCCATGTTGTTCGATTCTGAGGCGCTCGCGAACGAAAGTCTGATTCATTTGCACCAATCGGTTCTTTTGAACAGTTATGATTCTTTTTCTTGGATCCATGGCGCGGCGAGTAGGTAGCATTGATTCAGCTCATAAAAAATAAAGTCTAGGAACTTTTCGTACTTTCATTCAAATTTCCCGTTAACTTAAACACCTCACCTCACTTTCGTTTTATAACCGTTTGGAAATCAGGTTTAATCGACTAAGTATACACAATCGATATTCATTTAAAATATGTACGTACATGTTTAATATAAAGTAAACAATGAAATAAATCGGACATACATTTATTAATCTTGATTAATAAATTAATGATAATCATAAATTTGCAACTAGCTGTCAAGCTCAACCTCTGATTGATTCTGAGTGATTCGGTTCGAATGAATCACGAATCATTAGCCAGCTTCGCAGATTCAGTGAGGACCGTACCAAATCATTATGCGCAGCGGGGGGATTTGTCGCTTAGCTTTGTGCAAAAAACAACAACAAGCAGGCTTTGAAACTAGGTGGAGTTATTGTCTGTAAATGCCACTCTATAGATAGAGTAACCGTCACACTTAAAAACAAGCGATACTTTTGTCCAAAAGTACTGACGAAGGCGTTAGTCCTACCTATGGATGGAAGCGACTATTTGAATCTATTTGACAAGGAACAAGTGCTTTGAATGCCTGCAAGGTAAAATAGACATTTGATGTAGTAAGAGACTGCCAATATGTATTGTGCTTGCTTGATCATTGGTAAATGTTTTTTATTAAAAGAATAGCGACTATCCAAATCGATAATGGATGTCGTGGAAACAGGAAGTGTCATATTTCATCCAGGAAGCTCTTGCTCTGATCAAATTTCTGTTTAGGAACTGAATGAGAATGCAACGTCAGGATCATTTTGTTGGCATGAGGATAAAGCATCACTATAAAATTAAAATTAGACAGTTGTTTTCTTTAGTAATTTAATGTCAGAATTTACTGATGCCTTTGTCTTTTTATATGATATTTTTCAAATGTTTGATATAGATACATGCATTTATTTTTCAGCTGCAGTCCAAATGAATAATCTGAATGATCCTCAGGACTGGAATGTAAGGCCAGAGAGGCAGGGAGGTGGTGGTGGTGACTGCAGCAAATGGAACTATGCTCTCCTTGTGCCCATTCTGGGACTCGCTGCCTTTCGTATGTACTACACAACACTGCTGCTTCAGTAGCATGTGCACTGTGGTGAATGACATTTCATAACTGATTTTTTGTCTTGTGTCATGTATAAGGTTGGATCTGGTCGAAGCAGTCTCAAAAAGAAATTGAGGAAGCTAAGGTCAAGTACAAAAAGACCATAAAGACAATCCAGGAGGACCTGGATGTGAAATACAGACAGACACTCTCTGAAAACCACAGAGAAACAGCTCAGCTCGAGCTTGATCTAGAGAAAGAAAAGCAGCGGGTGCATGGCTACCGTCAAGCCCTGGCGTCCCAGAGTCGGCAGCTCGAGGAGGAACGTAGAGGCATGAGGTTAGAACGTGAAGCTCTAGAAAACGAGCAATCTAGATTGCGTTACGCAGGGCCTGGTGGGGCCCTCTTCCACAGAGCCCTGGAAAAGGAGAAGGAGAGAGAGATGAGGTCTTCTCTTGCTCTGAAGGACGTAGAGTACAAGCTGGTGGAAAGGCAAAGGGCCTTTTGCAGTATTTTGGTGTCCCGTGCGAGGAGGGTGGAGATGGAAAAGGACGTTCTGGTTGGTACGGCCAAAGAGCCCCTTCTTGCACATCTGGAGATGGAGGACGGTCTCAGGGATATTTTTAAGAATGATCGCAGCTGTGCAGAGTATCTCAACACAGACGAGCGCAGGAATGGGAGTCTGATGTGGCTGTATCTCAGATACTGGAAGCTGCAGCTCTCTCTTCAAACACACCAGAGAGCTGAGGCTGCTATGCTTGGCACGCAGATAAAAAAGTGACATTAGGAGATCAGAAATGAATCTGTATCAATTGAAAAGACGTCATTGTGTATAAGGTTAATGAGATTCAATTTTGTTATATTCTTTTCTTTTCTTTTCATCAATTGCTCACAGATGGTTGCAGTGAATCAGCGCCATCGGAATGAGAGTCCAATCAGCTGAAAAAAGGGGGGACATGTTCACCCCGATCTGAGGGTTGTCCCACCCTAAAATCATTAAAAGACCAATAGTCTATTGGATAAAAAAATACATGTATGTATACCTAAAGTATAATTGAATAAATGCCAAAAATGCATTTCGAAATAGTTGATTTCCCCCTCCCCTTTCTCACATTGGTTTGGCCCACTGCCTGCTGAACCAGTTCATGTCTCCTACGATACACACGGAAGTCAGGTATGTGGCTGCAGCTCTGTTCATTAGTAGTTGTTGAACTCCAGTAAGTAGGGGATTTTATTCACTTTCAATAAAGCGATTCTCTTTAATGTAGTTGATGCTGATTGCTGATGTCATTTTCCATGAATCTGCTGTGTTAGCGATTAAAACATTACTTATATAATCTTTATTACAGGCTCTAGGCCCAATAGCAGGACATACAGCATATCCAAACAAAAAAAGAAAACCAAAAATTAAATAAATAAATAAATAAAACGGAACAAAGACCTAATTACGTAAACATATAAAATACACCCTTTTTCACAGAAATCTTAAAAGGCACTCATACCAGTGCTTGCATAGATGTGATTGATATCTGACAGAGCTACACCTGGGACTTGTGAGCCTTACTATAATACAGTTTTGTGACTCATCAAGGTGACACATATAAACTTAAACATTAGGTTCCTCAAAAGGGCCTGTAAACAGCTCAGCCTCAAATCACAAAAGAGCTTCCTGGGCTTCTTCAACAGTATCCTCAGACAATCATTATATGCTACCTGCAGTTTGCGCATGGTCTCCTTTTATCTGTTTGACGTTAGCTTGTTTACAAAAACTTGTTGCAACGAACACGTCAAAGCCATTTCACATGAATTATTTTATTTGTGGTGACTTGGCATAATGTTAAAGTGCCCCTTTTCAAACTTGATCGTTCATGCAGTGTGTCATGTAGTTGTATTTGAACATAAACTATCTGCAAAGTTGTGACGCCGACAGTGCACGATAAATAAAGTTATTGTCTATCAAAAAAAACAAAAAACGAGTCATCAGCAATTCAAATCTTTTTCTGTTACGGATACACCTCACGAAGTAACATATTTGCATAATTTCTGCCTACGTTCTATGTTGCAAACATCTTGCCCGCCCACAAACAGTTCAATTTCCGCATGGATTCCATCATGTTTCGTTTCAGGCGTTTCGTTTTCCCACAAGCTGTCGCAGTAGACCAATCATAACGGACTGCGCCATCTGACCAATCACAGCAGTGAGGGCTCACGGAAAGGAGGTTTTTTTTTTTACCTTGCTTACATGTAAACCTGTTTTAAGAGACTCATTAAGCAATATTAGCAACCTTTAAATAGGCATAATAGGGGCTGTTAAAAAACATTAACGACAGACAACCCAAGTCTTTTCTCAGGGGCCGAATTTATCAGTTCAGTGCTGCCTACGAGATCGTTGTGACAATCTCCCCACCCCCCCAAAAAAAGAAACTTATCTCATCTCCCTGAAATGAGTTTTCGCAGGTTGGAATGTCTGTAATGGCCACAATTAGCTAATAATAACAACTGATGTTTAATATCGGTTCAATGATTTAGTCCTGGTTTTACAGATAGGGCTTAGACTAAGCAAGGATTAGGCCATAGTGCAATTAAGTCATTTTTGGAAACATGCTTCAAAAAGCTTTACTGGTGTTCATCCTGAGACAAAATAAAGGCATTGCTATATTTTAAGATGCAAGTTTCTCTCAGTTAAAACGGCTCAGATTTACATTTTAGTCTGTGACTAGGCTTCAGCCTTGCCTGTGAAACCAGAAGTTTTTAAGCTTTTCAAACTAATACATGTATGCCATTAAGATTTAATCTGTTTTGTTAAACTAAACAAGATCATATTTGAGTCGATGGCAACACCAGACAGGCAAGGTGCTGGAGTTGGTGACGGAAGCAAATGGAACTATGCCCTCCTGCTGCCCATGCTGGGACTCGCTGTCTTTGGTATGTACTACACAACTCAAATCACCTAATGAATACATGCCATCAACAGGCAACCAGGTGAGACATGGGGACCACGGCCGATCCAAATTATCCAGACAGAAATGTGTTACTCATTCTCAATGGGATGTGTTATTATGGTCTGTGTAACTCCGCCCACTGCCAGTGTATCTCTGCCAGTGTGGCAGAGATCAGATACTACCCAAAGCCTCAACGTCCATCTTGAAAGCTCTTTGACCAAAGCCATTTTAAGGTAGATAAGTAAAATAATACTTGATACTTAATAATTGATTTCTCCTCTGCTCTTTTAGGGTGGATCTGGACCAAGCAGCTTCAAATGGAAGATCAGGAAGCCAAAGGAGAAATCCAACATCAAGCTCTGTCTTCTCAGAATCAGAAACTCAAGGAAGAACATTGTTACATGAGGCCGGAAATGAAAAGGGACCTATCTAGTCTGTTTGAAAAAACCCTGAAAATTGAAAAAGGGCAGGAGCAGATTGCTTTAGCGGTTCTGAATGATGTAGAGTATAGGTTGATGGAAAGGCAAAGGGCCTTTTGCAGTATTTTGGTGCCCCGTGCGAGAAGGATGGAGATGGAGAAGGATCTATTAATTTATACGGCCAAAGAGCCCCTTCTTGCACATCTTGAGATGGAAGATGGTCTCAGGGATATTTTCAAGAATGATCGCAGCTGTGCAGAGTATCTCAACACAGACGAGCGCAGGAATGGGAGTCTGATGTGGCTGTATCTCAGATACTGGAAGCTGCAGCTCTCTCTTCAAACACACCAGAGAGCTGAGGCTGCTATATTCAGCACACAGACAAAAAGTGACGTTGGGAGAGCAGAAATGGATCTATATCACTAAAATGATGTGCTTAAAAATTCAGTTTTGTTGTTTTGAAAACAGTCCACCTCAATGTGACCTTTTTCTTAAATTTTTATTTATGTTACCACAGATTTAATTTACATGTATGCATCTAGACTCTTTTATTTTAAAGGTGATATGAAACATCGCAATTTGTCACAGAGACATGAACATTTAGCAATGCACAACTCCAGGTTTATAATAAAATGTGAAATGCAAGTAAAAGAAAAAAAAGAAAATGAATTATAAGCAATGCATTGCAAAACTTTCTTTAACAAATGAAATCAGGCCAGCACATGTCTTTAAAAGGGGGTGGGAATGTAAAAAGCTTTGCACTTGCAGAACCAGTTTAACCAGCACTTAATAAATAGTTCATGAAAAGATTCACGAGGAATCACATCATTATTTCTGTCAGTCGGTTCTGATACTAAAGGGAAGGTAAGTTCATCTTTAATTTTGTATGAAGACCTGAACGAATTTACTATAAAACAAATGCAAACGCACAGGAGTAAGGACATAAAGCCACACCTAATTTGTAAGAACATGTAAGAACAAAAAGTTGCTTGCAGTGAAAGCGAAATTGATTTGACAAATCGCGAGCATGTTCTAATGAAAACTGGTGTTGTTCTCTTTTCATTCGATTCAGTCAAAATGAATAATCTGCAAGCACAAATAAATCAAAGGAATATTGCTCCTGGAAAAGGTGGAGATGATAAATGGAGCTGGACCTGGCCTCTGCTGATTTCTGGTGGCTTTGCATTTTACCGTAAGCATTGCATTCTGAAACAAAAGATCCCATTCCCATGTTTTGTAATAATTGTATGTGCATTTTAGTTTTTTTGTTTTCTAGAACTCAGTTTAGCTATTCTTTAGATTTAAAGAAAGTCTATCCCTTTTCTGGCTTGACAGTATGCTTTGCTTCTTTACAGAATTTTTCCTGCAACATAGAATAACAAAAAAAATCGATTGCTTGAGCAGAAGCATTGAGAAAAACAGAAGGGAGGACAGAGCCATGGTTGTGATTCATGATATCCGCAGGTTGTTGTACAATAGACAAGATATTATTTGCAACAAAATTCCATATTCTTTTCAGCAGACCAGAGAGCAAGAGTTAACCAGCATGGCCTCAAATGACCCTATAGCATGTCAACTCAATATAAAAGCTGACCTCCTCAAGATCTTCCAGAATGCTGAGCCCTGCTCAAGAGCTACGATAGAAACGTGTGTTGAAGACTGGCAGAGAAAACTTAAGAACTTACTTGAAAATGAGCAAAAGTAGATCGACACACAGTTTTTTAAGGATTAAATTGGGTAAAAAAAAAAAACGAGATTTGTTTGACACAGTGTGTTTGTGTGTAGTATTTTGTTGGTTGTATGTGTGATATTCAAACAAATCTGTCAGGATTTAATGTGCTATGTAACTGAGCTGAACCAATGATTCCCACAACATCAAGTCAAGTTGTATCAACTGTGTTAAAGCGGTTTGCAAAAATAAAAGAGTTACACACAGAGAAGTTCACTGTTGTAACAGCTGTGCGTGTCAGATATTGACATTATTCATGTTCACATTTACATTGCTCATGTTCTTTCTGAATGTAAACATGTCCAAATAGCAAGGTAATATATGGTAAAATAGTTTATGTGTAGGGTTATGATTAAAAAGAAAAAATGCAGATTTAGTAGGTTAAATAGTTGTTTACACACAGCTGGTGCATAGGCACAAACAAAGGTTTATATTCAGTGAGCATCTGCCATGTATTAAGGTCCTACGCCAATGAGTGATTTATATTTCGTTTAATGCTCTGTTTGAAACCTTAACCAGTTATTTACAGAATTGTATATTTTATGTGGGTTAGCTGCGTCACACGAATACATTGTTTTTGTTCAGTTCAAAGCGCAACAATATAGAAAACATACCCGAGTTACACAGATGAAACAGAACAGCATACGCTGTTTAGGTTTAGTGGATATTCTGCACAATGGCACTAGGGTGACACGGAGGAGACAAAATGTTAAAGTATGTTTATCACGTTTGTATGCAAAAAGTATTCTAGTAGCTTCGTAAATTATGTTTGAACTCCAAATGTCAAATGGATTATTTTATCAGAAAAATCTTAATTTGTGTTCCAGTTCGAAAATGACTCACCAAAGCAAAGTTTTGGGGGATTTTGTTTTGTCTGCTAAACACCTTCATCCCCGGTCCGTTTCTCATTCAGCCGAGGTCAGGCAACATCTCCAAGTCACTATATAGCTAAGCAGCCACAGATATCTCCGCACCTGTACAATCACCCATGGAGAGACTTGTAAAATTTTGCAATTAATTCCTGCAAAGACATTACAATGAAGCTTGTGTCAATAACTCAATTTTTTTTTTATTGCTCATTCCCAATTTCTTACTCATTCAAAAGCCCCATTCATGCATTTTTCATCAATAGCAATGCTTATACTCACTGTAAATGCTGATAGAACTTTTATTGTTACGCATAAACATACATAGAAACATTCATTATTCATAATTAGAGGCCTCTTGTTCCATTATTCATAATTAGAAAGTTAGCAGAACGTGAAAAGTACCTTACGTCCTTGAAAGAATGCAAATCTTAGCATTTTACAAAGGAAAACTGTGCCTGGTTTTTTGGGGCTAATAAATCAGGCTTATAAATGATCCTTTATAACAATGTGGATATACAGTAAATGTACACCAATGTAAAATACAGAATAAGAAATGGATACATTTGCAAGTATGATTGATTTAATCAGAAAAATGTCTTGTATAGGGTGAGTAGCAGTTTGACCTGCACCATTTGCTGCTAATTAATTATTAAATTAGTAGTTGGGATTTTCCAACAGCTCTTAAGTGATATCAGTAATAAGAAAAATGAATGACAAAAAGTTTAAACTATTATAAAAATGTACCAAAGCAGTTTTCCTTGTGTCACTTCTATATATGGTTCAGGCAGGTGTTTTCCTCAGCATATAAATATACTGAAACAATATCTGATGTCATTTTAATGTGATAATGATCACAGAGCTTGAAAATGATGTTGCTTTGTATTATATTTTTAATGTGATAGTTCACACGAAAAGTGGAAAGGTAATTTTATTGAGGAATTCTATTAAGCAGAACATCAAGTATAAGAACAAAGGAATACATAAGAAGTTATTTCACTGTTGTCGACTGTTTGAAATGTGTGTATCTGACTGTGTGTGTGTGTAGGAGTCAGAAAGTGAATGGAACATGCTTGCGTATGATAAGCTGGGGCATCACAGAAAATTTATGAAGAGGCCTCTTGTTTCAATTAATATGATCAGATTTTAGTGAAGAAAAGTCTAGACACAATAGCGGTGCAGCGTTTAAATGTTTTTAATGCAATGCAGAAACTGACCCCAGCAGTCACTCTTTAGACCAACTTGGCCACTCTAGACTTAAAGAGTGTTCACAACAATTTTACATTTATAGCTGTGTATGTTTACTGCAGTTTAATTACAGCAAGAAAATTATTTAGCCTCATTTAGCGATGAACTGAGCAACTATCACACCATAAGCTGATGATCCATCCTTATTTTTAACATTGCGCTCCTCTTGTCAAAATAAAGTGATTCATTCTCATTCAGACTCAAATCACTTGCATTTATGTCAATATAGCCTACTGGGATATTCAGTTGACGGGACAAAAAACTGCAACCTCCACTAAACTATGAATATGATAATAGGCTACAAGATGTGTTATTTGTTAGACGTGTTGTGTTTGAGGATGAATCTATCAGTCAGGAACGTGTTTAATTATTTGGTCTGTAGATTTGTCCGTGTCCAATTATTAAAATTATAAAAAATTAAAATTATCCTATGATTTACTCACCCTTAAGGTATCCTACGTGTATACAACTTTCTTCTTGGTCCTTGCTCTTAGCTTTATAATGGCAGTGGTCGGGTTTTTTTTCCAACAGTCCAAAAGAAGTAAAAAAAGCGCATATGAATGATGCATTTATGTGCCGTTTTGCCAAAAACAAGTTTCGAGAGAAGCAATGATGCAATGATTAGCTACAGCTGTTTTCAATTTTCTAATCGCTCTACCAGCCAATCAAATCCAGAAACAATCCCCTTAAATAGGCTCCTTTCCCTCTCCTTTCTATCTCGTTACACATCCCTCCTCCTCCCCTTCTCCACCTTTATCTTCGCATCTTCGCCGGGGGGGCGAGTGGGATTCGCGCCGGATGTCGAGCTCAGCCCCGGTTAGGGTTCCACTCCCTAGGGTTCCATCTTCTAGGGCTCGGCGTTCGCCGACATCCGAACTCGCTCCCCGGACAGCATGCCAAATACGCCCTAGTTGTAATCAGAAGGAAGCGCAAACTCTTGAAATAGGGCTTTATCGTGTATGGTCATGTACATGAATTTGGCCAGGACACTCGGGTTACACCCCTACTCTTTATGAGAGTCAGGAACTCAGTTTAATGTTTCATCCAAAAGATAGTGCTCTTTTGACAGTGTAGTGTCCCCATCACTATACTGGGGGGTTAGGACCCACACAGACCACAAGGTGATCACCCCCTGCACGCCTCTCTAACACCTCTACAAACAGCAACCTAATTTTCCCCTGGAGGTCTCCCATACAGGTACAGACCAGGATCAGCCCTGCTTAGCTTCAGCGGGCAACCAGGCTTGGGTTGCAGGGTGATATGGCTGTGGCGTAAAACATGATAAAATGTTCATCCGGGGGGTGAATAAAGGCCTCCTTCTAAGAAAAACATCCATATTTAAAATATCATCAACACTTTTCTCTTACTTCTGCTAAGCCGTTCTAGGTGGATGACAGGATAGCACACACAAAAAAGAAAGTCATATACACCTAGCGTTGAGGATGAGTAAAACACAGGATAAATGGATAAATAATAAAAATTAAAAAAAGGATACATTGTTTGGGTGAATTAACCCTTGAATTAACGATTTGAAAACGTATTCATCAACGTGGAAACCACAGAAATCATAGCATCTTAAAGTAGTAGCTAGCTACATTTTGCTATCTAACAATATTTTATAAAATATACAAAAAATAATAATACATTATTTTTTTTAAATAAAAAAAAATATAAATTTAATTTTATATAAAAAAAAACAATCAGAAAGATTTAGAAGGCTTCTTCTTTGAAGATTTAAATTTTATGAATAATTATAAATACCATTTTCAACGGTTTAACAGTGTTTACAATCTGGATTATAGTTGATTGGAGCAAACGGATACGTTAGATTTTGTGGAAAAAGTGAGTCGGTTCAACTGAATCATTTCAAATAACCTTTTCAAATGAACGATTCGTTCTGGAACTGGGCATCTGGACGCGGATCTTGTTCTCAGTCGGATCCGAGCCGCGGGGACAGTCAGATGCTGATGATGTGAGGATCCGCTGATTGAACCGATTCACCGGACAGACTCGTGAATATCAGAGAATAAACAGACACTCATACTGAC
>JAUMHG010000065.1:17870642-17880975 GCA_032359395.1 Enteromius anoplus
ATGTCCATGTACTGAACTGTTATTATTCAACCATGCCAAGGTCAATTCAGTTTTCCATTCTATGGCACCTTTAAATTTAATTTAAATAAAACGCATTACTTTTACAAACTGGATTTATTAAAGATAAATGTATAAATACATTGTTAACACCAGTTTGTCAGTGCTATCACAGAAATCTGAATTGTTTCATTTATGACAAATGCTCCCAGTAAGTTTATTAATCTGTTAATGTTAAAACTGTATCATCCAAATGAATGGAAATCTTATGTGCAGTTCAAATACGTAAATCTTACATTCATTCCTATGTATTTTAGTGAATGTCATTTTGAAATGTTCTTGTGTAAACGTGATTTCTGAAAGGGTTTTGATATTTTTCGGTTTCTTTCTGAGCTTTGGTAGCTTTCTGGGGAGTTTGTAACGAATCGAATGATGCAATAATTATCAGGACTTTTGCTGTGAATGTAAATGTGTTTTCTTTTTGTCATAAATGTACAGCATGGATGTTTTTAGTACACTTTAGTATGCAAAAATAAATCTGTCATGTCTGCAGCTGCTGATCTGATGCTGCTTTACTCCGAAGACTTGAACTCTCTATGTTTGTGTGGGGTTTTTATACTGAGCCTCTGAACCCTGTTCTGAATTTGACATTTTATTTCTCAATAAAAGCCTCTCTAAAAGCACTTAGCTTCCCAAAATATGTTCAGAGTTGCTAATGTTCCCGGTAAGTTACGAAAATAATTATTTCTGAACAATTAAACATCCATTTTTTAGGATATGTGAACTGGGAACATTCCATTTCATCATTTTGCAGACATTATGGGAACGTTACTTATGATCGTTCTGAAACAAGTATTAAAAACCATGAACGTCCAGCTAAAATATTTCAGAAATGAAGCATTTTTTGGCCTGTTTAGCCAAAAAAACAAACATGCCAAATTAAAAAAAATAGCAGCCTACTATACATGCATTTCGTATTTAGTGGTGTTTGGTGATTTGTTACAAGCTTTTTTGGTTTGTAAAAGATGGCATACGTGTTTGAACCAGTTTGTTCTTTGCATGTGACCAGCAGGTGTCGCCAGCACGTGGCGTTCAGAGCATTCTAAAACTTGTAACTCTTTTGATGACGCCATTCTCTTGTTTTGGCACTGCACCAACACAGAGAGATTCGCTCAGATTTTGTGTACTGTTCATCCAATCTCGTTTTGTTTGTGACGTTTCTTTTTGTATGTTTTCTTTTCCACGCTGAAGACATCCAAAATCTTCAAACATTCAGGTGAGCTATCCTTATACTGAGAACACCATTAATATGATGAGCTCCTCAAAATGCACTTTGGATATAAACATTGCAACGGCATTATGATCGAGTTTGTAGCTTCATTAACTAAATTTTAAATATTTATTTAGTTGAGGACTCAGTTTGATGGCCATCAGGGACGGATTGTGGGTTGTGTGGGCCCCTGGGCAGAACATTCACATGGGCCCCTCGGAGGCCCTATAGGGTCAGGGGCCCTTGTAGGCACAGGATCAAAGAATGCAGGTCCTGTAAAATAGACAAACGACAATACATTGCTGATCAGCGTTGCCAATTGTTTTGGGCTGCACCCCAAGGGCACCTGGGCAGCGGCCTTGATGGCCATCGATTTACAGACTTGTTTATGTGCTGAGGTAACTTATAAACATCCTTTGATATACATTTTAAAATTTCTTTTCATTTATCCTTGCTGAAAAAAAAAGTGTGCTGGTTAGATAGATTTTGAAGCTGGGATGCTGGTCCAGCACTTAACCACCATAAACCAGCATCAAAACCAGTATATGCCGTTTTTCTTCAACAGGGTATATATTTAAATCATTTTGAACCTCTTATTGCCATGGAAATTAGACACAGGAAGAAAATGTTTTCCACCTTTATTTTATTAAAAAAATTTTTTTGCAGTTTAGGGCTGCTGTAAAAAGTGTGAATTGTGACCAAAAAAAAATTGTGGCGGAAATAAGCTTTCAAGTACCATACCCACTTTTCTGCATTTACCTTACAAATGGCTGAGCAGCTCTTACGCTAAAAAATAAGGTGGATAGTGTCCCTTGAAAATTTTAAATCGGGTATCACACAGTAATGGCTGCTGGGAACCTGTACAGTTCACTTCACAATGGTGATGTTGTTAATATAAAGTCACAAGACTCAGTGAAGGCCACTTAAAAGTGCATTAGAGTTACAGAGGAGCGGAGCGATGTTCAACCTCTTGTAAAATCTCATTTAATGGCCAATTAGTTTTAACAATAGCTTTCTGTCAGCAGGCTTCAGTAATTAGCAGTGACTCATGAAGAGGATGTTGATTGACCAGACGTGCTCGTTCACTTAACATTTAACTCTTACCTCAATCAAAGCACCTCCAGCTCACCTGATCAGTAAAAACACAACCATTTCCATCCATTTAATGTCTGCTGATTTCTCTCAGACATGATATCATCTCTTATTCATCTGTAAGGAACATGTGCAGATCCTATTTCACTGCAAAATACTGTTTTATTTCTTTTTACTAAACATAAGAAACTTAAGCTTATTTCAGGACCATCAAAATGTATGTTAAGTATTTCTATACTGTCATTGTATTTGTTTTAGTCACGCTGATTTAAATAAAATATTGTTTTATATCATTACAATATTTATTTGTTGTAATGGAGTAAAAAAATAGGCTATTACATTAATAATAATTTAGATGGGAAATGTGTAATATTTCATTGAAAAAAATGTCACAATGCAAAAACCTTATACTAAGTATTATTAATTATATAATTATGATAGAATTGAGTTTATACAATGTATAATTTAATTTACATTTTTTATTATGAATAATTACAATATAATGAATTATATGAATATTTTTATATAATATTGGGGTGAAATATGAGCTGAAATACTGAATTTGATTCGGTCCACATTGTTAAATGCACACTGGATGTAAATTACTCTGTTAACAAATCATCTAATATCAGATCACATAAATACTGTGTACGTGTGCATATCCACAGAGGGCTCGGTTATAATCGTGAAAAATAACATATCATTTTTACAGTGTATAAAAGGTCTGTTCTATGTTCTCATATATACACACTGGTTTCTGTACAGTCTAAAGTGTGATGCATCATTATTGTCCTGTTTTTTTATTTTTTTCGGTTTGTTTCCAGTCCCTGTGTTTGTTTGATTGGCGTTCATCTTCCTTTCTTCAGTGTGTTTTCCATAATGGGTTTCTGTAGACCCATCCGTCCCCCTGCACACAGACAAACACCTTCATCAGCGTCACACCACTACACAAGAGAGCTTCATAATCTAAATGGTCCTTTCTTATGCGTTTACGTCATATTTGTAGTTTGTCTGTGACAGTAGATGTGTCTGAGGAGGTTTCAGTCATGAACGCACCTCTTTGTTGAAGTGTTTGGGTTTCCAGGGCATGTTGTTGGCAGCTCTCTGTCTCTCGTCTGACCGCTGGTCTTCCTCTAGCACATGCTTGTGTTCAGTGGCCAGATCAACGTTTCCTTCCTTCAGCGCCGCAGTCACATGCTGCCAGAGACGCCTGAGATCAAAAACACAGAACATCACAACTATATCAATGACCACAAAATGAAAAAAATTAAGAAATTGCACACTAAAGTTGCATTTAGTTAAAAACTCTGTGTGCCATTAAAACATGTTTGATTTCGATTACCACAATAAATGGTTAATTAATACATTAACTAACATGCAGTAACTAACATTTAATTAAGGTGGCGTTATTCTTGCAGTAATTAATGCGAGCCATGTCGTAGTTAAGTTAGTTCTTGATTAATACATGTCTTAACTCATCATTAGTTTATAGTCAAGTAATTGTTCATTCATGAATTAGTATATGATAATTCATCTACTGTTATGTAGATGAACTCCTGTGACTATAGAGCTCACACGCACTGGTGGATCAATCATTAAAAAAACTGAAAAAACTGATTAGAAACAATGGCAGAGTTCTACCTGGACTCGGTCCGGCCCTGTTTCTCGACGGGGCGAATCATCTTCTTGATGACGGGCAGTTTGTTTGTGTCGATGACTTTGGTCTCTCCGCTGCTGTAGATGAACTCCAGCATCCCGTTCCACTCGCCCTGAGCTTTACACACCACCGTCCCACTGGAGTTTTGCTTTACCTCTGCGCTGACCCTGAACACACACACCTTCATCCTCATCATGATCATCATTTAGAGGTTTCTCAATTTCATCTCATCTGAGAATCAGCGGCCCCAGACCTGTGAACTTTGCCCCCGTAGAAGGGTTTGGTGTGGAATGTGACGTTGGCCGAGTATCCAGTCTTAGCGCAGCTGATGGTGACCTTTCCTCCGAGCTCCACCCACGGCACGGTGAGGATGGATCGAGCGTACGCGCTCGGGAATGTAAACACGTACTCCTCTCCATGATCACGCAGGTACAGCACACCTGAAGGGCACAGAGCAGAACACTCGAGCAGCACTGAACACATCAGCACAGAATATCCATCAGGTGACATCACACCAAGTTCAAGAAGAAAACAAACTCTACTTTCATATTCACTATTTAAATCTGAACTGAATTAAGACACAGTGAAAAGTATCTGTTATAGAAAACTATATCTTGGAATAAATCTCATTAAAACCTGATTCCAACAATCCTAAAGAAGAATTTTACACACACACAAATATACGTACATATATAACTTGGGAACTGGAAATTAACTAGCAACCTCTGAGTGAAAATTGACCCACCTTCTCCCACCATAGAGACACCCACCGACATGCCCATGAACTTGCTCTTGGTCCAGATGTGTGAGTTGATGCATATGCCTCTCTCTGCGCACTCGCAGTAAAACCCAGACACCGGAGGATGATGGGAAACCTGCTCCGCCACGAAACGCACCGTGTAAGAGTCCGTCCCCTCCTGATCGGTCCTGGGGTGGTTCTCACTCCTCAGAGCGTGGACCCTATCTTGTGGAACCTCCCATGAGCAATGGAAGGTCTCTCCCAGCACCGGGTTGTAGGGCTTCTTGGCAACTGCGCCCTTACGTCCTTCATGGAAGGCAGTCATGTAATATTCAACGAAATGCACCATACGCTCCTCCGGGCTGCTTCCGGCCGAGATGGACAGGAACAGGTCTGGGTGCGCCATGAAGTTAGCGTACATCTCCAGCAGTGAACGCTTCTCCAGGATGAATGTGGGAAGAACAACCTGCACACAGATAGACACTTCAATGTGAAATGAAACTCTAATGTTACCCAATACTGCTGTGTTGTAGTGATTCGCACCCGTGTGAGATCCATGCCCAGTTTGAGCTGAGACAGCAGATGCAGAATAACGCTCCTCTGTTCGTCCAGCACACCCAGATCTTCTTCAGTGTTATCATCTGAATCCATCACCTCCTCCTCAGGAGAAATCACCTCCATCCCATCCTGTAACAAACACAAACATCACATGATCTCACACAACTACATTTATGTAGCAATTTTCTTTAGAATGAATACATAAGATTAATTTATATGATTATATGATTTTTTCTTATATAAAAATAGTATACAGTAGCCAACATTTGAAGTGGATTAAAAACTTTCACCAAAGTTGTCCTCAACCATGAAATCAAAATGTGCTCTTGTCTTAGCGCAACTTTGATACAAATACTAATATTATTTAACACTACTCCGTTCTCAGCCAGTATTGTCTCACCTCAATGTTCTGCAGTAGGTTTGGTTTCCTGAGGGAGGGCGAGGGCTCAGTGGAGCTCCGGGTAACAGCACCACCGTTCCTCAGACGCTCTCCTGAGGGCGACTTTGGGACGGTCCACACAGGAACATTATCTGCAGGGACGAAGAACACATGACCGGCGGTCAGCAGATACACATCACGCCGAAAATCAAAACCAAATCAATTAGTGACCTTCAGCTTGCGTTCATCTTTCACGCTGATGATCCTAATGAAAAAACACAGACCAAAGTGGCTTCCAGAGTTTAGATGGTTGACAAATACCCATCAAACTAAAACTGGAAAGCAACTAAACCCAGCAAACCACCTACGGGATTTACTTTCAGCAGGAATGATTCACACCTTTCAACACAAACATCATATGCTGCGTTGAAAGACAGTGTTATTATTATCTTTTCTATATGTAGCCAATCAATTGTAGATTAATTCAGCAGCAGTTCAGTGTGTTGTAAAAAAGATGTGAAGTGTTTTTAAGCTCTTGCACTGATGCAGAAACATCTCAATTTCTCATGGCACCATGATCAAAGCATCATCAGGGCTGCATGAACTTGGCATCAGCTCTCACAATATTTCTGATCAGCTGATGTCAAGTTTCCTGGATTCACAAAGATTCAGCCAGATTGATTTATGTCATAACTGAGACGTAAATACAGTTTGACTCATTTAGATTGATAGATATGAACAGAAGTCATATCATTTACATTGACTGAACTCTAACTCATGACTAAAATCAGAAACACTCCCCAGAGAGATTTACTCATGCTTTCCTTCAACTCTCCTCACTGGTTATCCCAAGAAAATAATAAAAATCACCAATAAGATCTCTTCTTGTCAGCAGTTAGATGTCATGGAAAGTATACTCTCTCACAACCAAATGTCTGACATTTAAAGGAATAGCTCACCCAAAAATGAAAACGAGCCCATTATTTACCATAGTTTACTCACCCCTAAGCCATCCTAGGTGACTTTCTTCTTTCAGATGAACACAGTCAGAGATAAAAAAATTTTTAATAATAATTATCCCGGCTCTTCCAAGATTGGTAATCCTGCTGGATAGTGGGCCTTTTTTTGAAGCTCCATAAATTGGATATATCATTCGTAAAACTAACCCATATGAATCTTCTGAAGCAGATCCATGGGTTTTTGGATTTATCTGATTTATGGAGCTTCAAATTTATAGCCAATATTCACCAGAATTACCTTGGAAGAGCCAGGATAAATTATTAAAAAAAAGTTGGCTTGTGGGTGAATAAAGTATGGGGTAATTTTCATTTTTGGGTGAACTTCGAAGGGATAGTTCACCCAAACATTTTAATTCTGTCATTAATTCACAACAGCAAGGTCTCCACCACATTCAAGGCACAGAAACATTGTAAGGACATCATCAAAAGATGTGACGTCAGCAGTTCAATCATAATTTTATGAAGCTACAAGAATACTTCTTGTGCTAAAAGAAAACAAAATAGTTCAAATAAAATTATCTTGATTTGTGTTCAGATGATGAACAAAAGTGAATTGGAATGACATGAGGGTAGGCAATTATTGATAGACATTTCATTTTTTGGGATGAACTATCACTTTAAATCGCTGAATGAGCAACCTCTGAACAATTAAAGTCAAAAAAGGAAAACTAAAGGCCCGTTCATGATAACCATATCAACACACATCAACAGACTATAGAATTACATTCTGTTTATTATTTAAATTCTATCATGTGTAGCTTTAAACGCCCCAAGCTCTTTAAAGTATGTTAGATTCTGATTGGCTGTCAATGTTTTAATGTTCATCAACTTAAAAAATAAATAAAAATAGTTCTGTATTTTTATTCTTGTGGTTATTTTTTAGAATAATTTTTAATACTAGTTATATTTATTGTAATTGTTATAGTCCTTGGTGCGAATCTGGGCCTTCAGAATCTTAAACCTATAAGTCACAGGGAAAAATATTAACATATAGTACATTTTAAAGTATATTAAAGTAGGCCTATGTATTTTAAATTGTAATACTATTTATTGCATTTTTTATTATATTTATGATAGAATAAACGGAGCCTTGCTGAGCAGAAGAAACTTCTTTCAGAAACACTGAAATGTTCCCAAACGTTTGTAAAGTGAATCCACAGCTGAAAATGATTGAATAAAATGTCAAAATAAACAAAAAAGTGATCCGTGAGACCACAATTCTCCTATCGGACAGCATCAATTCAGATCAATTCAATCTTTTCTGAATAAGCTGAAAGACAAACCCTCACACAGACCATGCAGAGAAACATCCATGCACAGGCCGTCATTGTGATGTAAAGCCAACGGATCATGCAAAACAAAACAATATGTATTTACCTGATTGGTGTTTCCCTCGCTTGGATCTGCAGGCCCCGCCCCGTTCACGGCCCTGCCCCTGCCAAAGACCCCGCCCCCTTAATGCATATAGCTAACCCACAATAAAAGACCTCAGTCAGAGATCGAAGAAGTCTTCTGAACTCATTCCTTTAATTCATTTCCTTAACATCAGAAACATCCTAAGCGTTCAGTTTTAGATTCAGTCCATACACCAATATGGCCTTAATATTTCCATCTTAATTTGAACTCATCTGAAGCATTCAGGGCGAGAGAGGAACAAGCATTTTCGCTCTCGTATTTCCAAAAATGTGTTTTACAAAAGTGAAGAAAAACAGCATAAAATGAAGGCTTAAAACAAAACGCAGTTCGTTTTCTCCAAACACAAGGAACAGAACCTGAGATCTGAAGATTAACATTCAAAACTGAAAATACAAAAGAAAAATACAATATTCAGATCAGGCACAGAGTCATTCAGCTCTCAAGTGTTTCTCCTTGGAGAAAGAAAGAAAGACATCAAAGGTGTCCATTGATATTAAGGAGTTCTCATTTTGCTCTTTTAGTTGTTTTTGGCAGAGTGAAAAAAAGAACACTAATTCAAAACATAAAATCAAATAAAAAATCATGGCAACTGATTTTGATGCCCAGAGTGAAGCACCTGAGTCCATGTCAGGGTCCATCTGAAATGTTTTATTGGATCCACTGGGTCGTATTGAGTTTTCAGGCACCTCTGTGTGTGTGTGTGTGTGTGTTTCTTTGGCATGTCGTACGTCCAGCATCGAAAAAGCAACCGGAATCAGATTCCAAACACTCACACCAATCATGCATTAACATGTTACACACTCAGCACGGATACAAATGATACAATCAGCCACAGAATCGACTGAACAAACGATTTAAATGAAGAGCCAAAATACAGATGGACTTACACAAACAGTAAACATGCAGCATGAACGACGAACAGCCCTTCAACAACATTTATTGCAAACGTTTAGCTGCACGGGGCCCGTAAGATACGGACAGGGGCCGCAGTCAACCTCGCCCTGCTCTTTGGCCGGCTCCGGGTCTGGAGGAGGCACAAGGGTCTGTAGGGTGTCCGTATTGGACTCACCGGTGGGCGGCCCGTGGTTGTGTTCGGCGCTCTGCTGTAATATATTCAGGCACTCGCCAAGGCAGCCCAGGGTGGCGGCAGAGGTGGCTTTCAGCAGCAGCAGGTCCTGATCCAGACAGGACAGGGATCCTTGCGTTGGCAGAGACTCGATGGACTGGACCAGGCTCTTCTGCTGACCCTCAGCCTGGTTCATAACCTGAAGAAATGAAGAAGGAGCTTTACTGCGGTCAACCAACAGGTGGCTCCGTTCAGCTACACTCTGCTTTATTGGCATCAAGAAGCTTGGACATCTGCCGGCCCTTGCACATGAAGAAAAGGTTCTTTAGATTTTACTTTAAAAATGGTTCTTTCTGCGGGACCAAGAATAAATCTTCAAAGAAAAAAGTTAATTTAAATATCATTTTATAATCAAATAGCCCTATATGTGGTCTTGGTATAACAGATGTAATAATGAGGTAATAATGTTTCAGCAGACGCAGGACTTGTTTAATTCTCTAAATGATGCTCTGGCACAGAAATAAAATCCAATAAAGCTCAAACTGGCACAGCTCATATGAGGAGATGCTTCTTTATGCTCAGCTCAGTTTGTTCCTTATTTCTATTAAAGGAAAGATGTTTCCGGAGAAAGTCTGCGTGAAAACCCAGTGTTCACATTCATGCATTTGCCGGATGCTTTTTTTTAAAGCGAATTGCATTTTATTTTATTACCTTTACTTTAATATTTTAACAAAATAAAACAACTAAAATGATAGAAGTGAGAAAGCAGCAATAAAAAAAGCATCTGATCATAGAAATGTGAATATGATTTCCGGTCTGTGTTTGTTTATCGGCCTGGGCTGCGTTTCCTAAATGCATCGTTAGCTTAAGTTGATCGTAGCTCTATTGGTTTCAGTGGGTCTACGATGTTCTTAAGCTTGCAATGCTTTTGGGAAACGCAGCCCTGGTTAGTGCCGCAGGCTACAAACGCAGCTAATGATGAGTGATGAAGTTGGTCTCAGGTTATTGTCACTTGGGATGTGTTTCCCATACATTTATTTATTTGTGAAATATATATATATATATATATATATATATATATATTAGGGGTGGGCATAGATTATTTTTTTTACTCTATATTAATCTAGATTAAAATGTCTC
>JAUMHG010000065.1:17881607-17895908 GCA_032359395.1 Enteromius anoplus
TAATTCGGCTATACATCCGCACTAAAGGTGAAAGTCACCATAGCTTGTAGTATAGACTCCAACCCAACTTTGAGAATTGATTAACGGTAATATTTTTTTTTTTGCGCGATAAGAGTCTCGCGTTAACGCCGATAACGGCCCACCACTAATATATATATATATACATACATACATACATACATACAGACGTTGAAACCATCTATAAACACACACACAAAGCATTGTCAATGAAAATTTTTTTTTTTATGTATAACTGACAAATATGCAAAAAATGAAGTTTATTACTTTTTAACTGTGTCATCTTAATAGATGAAAATTGTTTTTATTTGTATTCTTTAATTCTGCGTTAGATCAGACGGGAGATTCTGTAATTATCCTCCATTGGGCCAGTGTTTGAGGCGTGTGTGTCTGACCTCTTTGACCTCCAGGAGGCGCTCTGGGTACTGGTTTTTGGCACGGCGGGCGGCTGCAGGCGACTTATGGTGCGTGATGGTAACGATGTTGCTCTGAGGGACGTGGTGAGGGAGATGTCTCTGAGATGCTGGAGAGGAAGACGGAGGGAGGTGAGGAAGCAGAGAGAAACTCCGCGTCCGGCCCGACGAACCCTGAGACACACAGAGAGAGAAGGTAAAAAACATTCACAGATGCACATAATAAAGTCTGACGAGCAGTGCATGCTGCATTCAGACCGCAATCACACTCCAGAAAACACAAGTGACAGACGTCACAACCAGAAGAGATTTCACAGCCAAACTCACCTTCACATGACTGCTACATACACTAACGCATCAGAAATATACAGAGTCTGATATCTTATCCAAAAATAACGAAACCATCCTAGTTAACGCACTAACATATGTTTATATTAATATATTTAATGTCTTTAATGAATGCAGTCAGTAATATCTTTGTGGTTTCTAAAGCTTGTTCTGAACATTTAGGCCAAGAGCTGATTAAAGCAGGATTTTATCCCAGACATTAGCAAAGCGTCTGTTTATCACTAAATTGGTAACTTATAAATCAAAAGCTAGATGTGATGTGTAACAAAACTCAGTTAGGGTTTTTGAAGAGTAATGATCAATGAAAACCAGTCTTTAGAGTAAGAGTACATCTCTGAGGCGAGGAGAGCTGTTCTCAGAATGGAATATATAGCTGTGTGTTTTGATGCAGTTTGAAGGTAATCGGTTTGTTTTGGTGTTTGAGCTGCTGCTGTGATGTGAGAGTCATTCACAGAGATTACTGAACTTCACAATCACACAAGTGCCTGTTACTGAGTTTACTCAAAATCCAGTCTGTTCAACAAGATAACCTGGAATATAACAATATATGAGCCTTAAATGAAGTGAGTCACCTGTCAGGTGTCTCTCTCTGTATAACAGAGATGTGTGTGTGTGTGTGTGTGTGTGTGTGTGGGCCGAACACACTCTGACAGTGAACGTGGGCACAATGCCGTCCCACAGGCCTGAAATCATTTTTTAAACAAAACATTTATTTTATTTATTGAAGAGTGTGGTGCAATGATGTTTTATCAGTGATCTGCATTCTTATTAGTTAATGTAATAAAGCATTAACGCTGCACTGAATCAAATAGCAAGAAAGCTGAATTTTGTCATTGCATCAATACTCCCAATGTCCCATAAATACTGTTTAGTTAGATTAATCATTTTATAGTGTTACCTTTAGAAAAGTGCTTAATAACTGTATAAATGAATAAATAAAAATATCTTTAAATTATCTTTAATTTATTAAATTAATAACACAACAAAGAAATCTCTCATCCTTTGGAATTTTCTTTAGATCTTTTTAGCGCTTTAGGCTTTAAATTAGTAATGCAACTATCTAAAAAAGAAAAGAAAAAAAAAAGTTTTCTTATCTGTTTCCAGTTGGCATCTCAATTATCATTATGATAAGTAAGCTATAAAGTAAGCTAAACAAGTCCTAATTTCTCATGCAGTGTTCTTTCTCAAGTATGTTTATCTTGTTTCAAGGACCTTCAGTGATATTTTAATTAGACTTCTAATTTAAACAAGTAAATCAAAACCTTT
Source organism: Enteromius anoplus (assembly GCA_032359395.1). Lineage (NCBI taxonomy): Eukaryota > Metazoa > Chordata > Actinopteri > Cypriniformes > Cyprinidae > Enteromius > Enteromius anoplus. The sequence continues at coordinate 17,883,653 of JAUMHG010000065.1, forward strand.
TTTTGCAGTATGCAGGTAACATTTAGGATTGTGTTTAAGAGTTTAAAAAGTGGCCACTGAAAAATGTTCATTTATATATAAAAAAGGGCTAATAAAGTGAATATTGGTGGAATTTGTATTTTTCTATTTTGAGACCGAGGTGGGAGATTATGGATTTTTAAAGATTCAGAAACTACCTTGTGATCTAAACAACAGTAGTATGTGTGTGCTAATGCCCTCAGCAGTGACTCCGTCTGGATCAATATGTGTGATATCAGTTACAGAGGAATCTGAGAGAGCGAGAGAAAGAGTCAGTGTTTCCCAGGCAGAATGAAGCATCTGTTCTTCACTGAATGAAGCTCTGTGATCATGAGCTGATGAGCGGTTACTACAGCACAGCATTAACAGAGACAGACCGGCACTGTGTGGACAAACATGACACTGTGTGTGTGTGTGTGTGTGTTACCTGTGCGTCCAGTGTGTTCGGAGTTCGGTCGACAAACAGATGCTCATCACAATCCTTTAGTTTCCTCATCTGTGAACAACAACAGATCAGATCACGCCCTCAAGATGACTTAAAAGAATTCAAAAAATGACATAAGCTAAAACAACCATATCAAGACATTTCAACAATTTAATTTTTTATATATTTTTACATAACAGTTTCTTTGAAGACTCACAATTTTTACATTCCAAAAATACCTGGATTTTTTATTTTATGTGTGGATTTCTAGACCTGAAATAGTCATGGAAATTAACTATAGTCATTTTTTAATAATAAATACATTTTAATACAATTTACCAGCAATGCAAATATTGTTATCAGTAACTAATTTAATATATTGAATATTTTAATCATATATTTTTACTATTACTTAATTCAGTAAATCACAAGCAACTGGAAAGGCATGTAAATCTGCGTTATTTTCAATATTACTGCTCATTTTATTTTAATTCGTTTTAGTACATGAAGATAAACGAAATGTAAATGAGAAATGCTTCCTTGACAACTAGATGAACGAAAATAAGGTTTCTTTTACTTTAAAATAATGAAAACGTTAGATTTAAGTTATGCTTTTAAATATTAATATGAGCCCTGAAGAACATTTTTGGAATCCTCAAAATGTAATTATTTTAAGTGAGAGGCCCCGGGGCCAAAAAGACTGAGATCCACTGCCTTAGAAACCATAATAGTAAATGGTTTCTATCTAGGGATTTCTATTTCCTGACCTTAAAGAACGCTCATAGAAACCCGAGCATTTAGTGAGATTTGCATGAAAAGCAACATATGGGCCATTCATGAGTCAATTAGTGACAACATACTGTATCGAATGTCCCCAGGACTCACTTATCATGATATAGCTCTGTTTAAGTGAGAATATTTGACCTCAGAAGTATACAGTAAACAAAACTGTACAAACACGTTACCAAAAATCTCTCATATGCAAAAACCGGATTCTCCTGTAACACTTTCCCCGCTCTCCTTGAACATTCACAATGTGTTTGTGTTTGTGTGTGTTAACACAGACCTTGGCACTGCTGTCGGAGTGGCGTCTGGTACAAGCCTGTAGCTGCATCATCCACAGCTGCTGCTCTGTGGCGTCCACCGCTGGGACAGAGGAATTATGGGAGAAAACATGAGAGAGAGAGAGTATATGAAAAGTATTCATGCATTACAGTCACCATGGAAACAGCTTAAAAGATGCATTATAATATATCATGTAGGATTTGGATTACAGTAAGACCCCACAACTGTTACTAAGTATAGAACTAACTAAACGAATTAGTCAAAACTAAGTGTGGTTTATGAAAGGTTTATATTTTTATTTTGCCTGTAATATCTGATGAAGCAGAGAGCAGTGCTGCTTTGTGTACAGCGTTACCAGGGAAACCACTATTTTAACGCTACAAAAGGGGCACCTAGTGGTGAAAAATGAATTTGCATTTTCATTCAGACCAGTGTTCAGGCAATATGCTAATATTTCACGCTGGCGTCATAATGAAATGGTTTGGGATTTGTTTTAAAAACCGACTCTTTTCATAGTCGACTCTTTCTTTTAAGAGACAATAACTTTATACACGGTGCACTTTCAGATTTAACTCTTTGCAGTGTGTTTTCATTCAGTTAGAGATGCATGAAAACACATCGTCAAAAATCCATAATAGAGGCATTAATTCAAACTCTATATATAAACTACAGTATAATAATATCTCACGATACTAAAATAACACACTGATCTTTCACAATGACTGCTGAGGGTCAGACGAGTGACCCTGAACACCACATCACTTCCACATTCAACAGGAAGTCAGACTATTCCTAGAAACAGAACAAGCTCCAGTGAAGCACTTGCGCTGAAATCATCAAACTTCACTGAGCTTCAGCAGGGCATTAATAAAGCAGAAACAGACGATTAATGAGAAACAGAGCAGCAGCCGCCCAAACATGAACACAACACACAAACACTGCATCTCTGCCATTTTAAAATGATTATTATTCATTCGGTTTATTTACGAAGCACCTCTTACAAAACATTATAATTAAGATGTGATGTGCTAATGTGGTCACATTAAATGGAAGTAATTCACACACACAAGTAAAAATCAAGGGAACATCGCATTCAATCATACTGCATCAAACCTGATGCATCGGGAAATATTTTAGAGCTAATTCAGAAATCAGAATTATTCAGATGCTTTATGTTTCCTATCCTTTATGTTTTTTATGTCACTTTTTTTTAAATTGTTGCTTGCAACACCTTCTGATTTTATTGCAGGTACCAAAACGGAGTAAAAATAAATTCATTAAATATGTAAAATGACTAATATTAGTATTATTCATATTAATGCGTTGTTAATAATATTAATTATTAATATTAAATGTAATAAATGCATATAAAATGCATCAATATAAAATAAAAAAACAATTAATTGTAAAAAATACATTTAAGTAAATATATATTATACAATTATACAAAATAAATATGTTAAATATAATAAAAATTCTTTTTATTTTTAGCTGGCAAGCTTTGATTTCATGTTGAATTTGAGATGAGCCAGAATCCAACTACTAAAGAACCCTCTGAGATGGCAGCAGCGAGCGGATCCTGAGAGTCAGTGTGGCAGATGTTCTTCCTCTCACCGTTGCTCATAGAAATAAAGGATGTCTCTCATCAGAACATGCAGCACTTATGATGCAGCACTGTAACCTTCATCAGATCCATTTAATGCTCAATCTTTTAAACGAATGCATCCTGGGTAAAAAAGCCGTCAAGAATGCTTCATCACGCATTAGCTTCACTCCGATCAGCCATTAGCAATTTAAACAAGCTCCCACTTTAATTAGGAGATGAAGATGCATTGAAGATGCATGGACTGACTGCAATTAACAGATATGCTAATAAACATTTTACAAGTCATTTTCCACAATAAACCTAATGACACCAGAAAAAAATAAAAAACATTGGAAATTTATTAGAATTTATTCCAGATGATTTTTCAGCATCATTACTGCAGTCTTGATTGTCACATGATCCTTCAGAAATCATTCTAATAGGCTGATTTGGAAACGTATAACAAATATTTTAGAATAAAAAAGTCTTGAATGTCACTTTTTATCAATTTAATGCATCCTTGGTGAATAAAAGTATTCATTTCTTGGGGGGGTAAAAAATCTAACTTTTGAATGGTGGTGTATAAAACTGACATCCAAATGGCAGTGATTCATCTGTTTAGATGACAGTTTCCTCCGTATGGCTGGACAGGCTGAGAAACAGACTGAATGTCAGCGAGACTCTTCCAGCACCACAGAGAGAAAAATACTGAATAAATGCACAAACTCCTGCATGAAACATGAATTTTATAAAAGAGGCTGCTGGTTGCCGTGGTAACAGCCCAATACTGCTGCGTGAAACAAGTAACCTTTAGCTCATCGTCGGCCGAACACACTGACCGGAGAGTCACGAGCGCCATGTAAAATACCTCGGAGTTTGAAGAGCTCTCCATTGGCCGAGCTGACGATGAACATGTGAGGCGCCTCGTCGCTCGCCGTCACAGACGCACCAATCAGAGGCAGTGATCCTCTGGGCTTCTGACTCCGCCCCTGCTCGCTCACGAAATACTGCAGCTGACCCACATCAGGGTCCAACACGAAATACCTGCACACACACAGATTAACATCATACAGTCATGCACTGCAACTGCACTGCTTGTCAAACATGATTTTATTTCTAAAGAGCTGACAGTACAAAATTATCCTGTGGTGTGGCATGCTTTATTTAAAACTCTTAAAATGAATTTGCAAGCTGTGTTTATGTACTCATATTAATTAAGAGGCAATTTGTCGTACAGCAGGACTATTCTAAATGTTTGTTTCACCTTATTTAAGCAGGCACTTATGAACAAAAGTTTTCTTTAATTACAATCTGGCAGGGAAAAAAACAAACAAATAGATATAAAAGAAACAAATAAATATACAAATAAAATTAATAAATCCAAGCATTAACAAAAGCATGTATATAAAAATAAATCTAAACATAAATAAACCTACCCAAATAATTCTAAACATAAATCGAAGCATAAAAACAAATATAAGCAGACAAGTAAATCTAACATAAATTAATCAGAACATAAATAAATGCAAACATAGCCTACATAAAAAAAATAATAAATACAAATTTAAATACATTATATAATAAAAACCTATGTTTTAAAAATATGATATATTTTAATGTTTTTTCTTTTGCCTCTTGCACTAATTTAAATAATCTGCAAAAAAGTTAATAAAAAATAATAAATAACTAAATATATAAATTGATTTCCGTTTCAGCTTTAAAAAAAAAAAAATTCATGTGACTCCTGAAAAGATGTTTAGAAATTATGTTTAACTAATGATGCATGTATGCAATTATTTATTTGGTTGATGTTTTGTGATTTGATAATTTGTGTGTATTTTAAGTTAGTTTGTATATATTTACATATAATCTCCAAAGACCCATATGTCTGACTGTAAGTGTAGAGCAGAACAGAATCAGAGTCTGGACACGTTCGTTAATAATTTCAACAACAGTCCAAGAGGAACAATGAAAGAAAATCACAGAGAGTTTGACTTGAAGCTCAGATGATGCTTTAGATTTGATGACTCTCATTCAATCCCACAATCCCTCTGGCCAGAGGCCACGGCTCCAATCACCCGCTCAGACAATTAGAGGGTGTAAATGAGAGTGAAAGTCTCAGCTCAGCTCAATGTGTGATTAAACCGTATGAGAAAGTGCACATAACAGCAGCTGAATCACAGAAACGCACCTGAAGAAGCGACTCCAAACAAACCTGGAAAACCATTCATTTCTAGATTTCTGTTTAAGAATGCACGCACAATTAGCACATATTTAAAGTAATTGTGTAAAAATTGCTTAATACATGTTGTTTTTTTGCAAGTGTCTGCAGTGATGTTGTGTGTATCCGTTTCTCCTCTGAAGCAGATCTATGACTCTGATCACAGCTACAGCAGCATTGACCAGCAACAAACTTGACTTCAATAACCACACAAACACTCTCGACATTTGTTTTGACACGTTCAGTAAAAGTGAACCACCTGGATCATTTTTCCACATGCATTATGAATGTGTTTCTAGTGTATTCACCAAACCCCAGTGTGCTGCTCGCTGTCTTCATACAGCAGTGCTTTCTGTATGACTGCTTTAAACCAATCAATAAAGCCCAAAACAAATCTCACTTTGCAGGACGCAAAATAATCACAGCTCAAAAACCTGCATATACTGTACATGCATTTGCTGTTTATCTAGCTCACAAAGCTGCAACAGATTTAGATGACTTGTGTTGAATTAAAACCATGCCACACTTCCTTATTTTGGCACAGACATAAGCAGATGGGATCGGATCAGACACAAGAAAAGAAAAAAACATTCATTTTCTCCACACAGAAGATAACATGATATAAACAACATTACTTGCTTTTTAGTGATTTCAACTCTGTTAGCTGTTAAAGTATAAATTAGATTTGATCATGCAGCTGTTTAGGCGAAGTTACACTTCATAATATAGATGAGGAGTCTATTCTCTATCCTCGACGCTGCTCTTTATCTCATAGACCCAGCCTACAGGCACCAGACATTTCCAAATGTGCTCTGACCCCAAATCAGACCCTTTTAAGACCGTGTAATCACATTCACAGAGACATAAAAGAGCAGCTCTGATCCTGAAATAAAGGAGGAGGTAGATTTACAATCGCTGAAGCAAACAAACACAGTAAAAACCTGCTTCATTCATCATACGAGCACCGAGTGTATTCAGATGTGGCCTAGTTACACACACTCTCACAGCGCTGCATTCACTTCAGATCTGTAAATCATTCACTTTTATAGATGTTGCTCCAGAGTGACACCACAAACCAAGTTCACCAATGTAACCGGTCACCATCTCTACATGTTCTGAACTAGATCTACTGTTAGGATTATATTGTTACATTTAGTTTTTACAAATGGTTTTGTTTGCTGACCAAGGCTGCATTTATTTGATTAAAATACATTAAAAACAGTAAGTGAAGGCCAAAAATGCCACAACGCATTTTAATGGTACTTTTCTTTTTGTGAATTATAATATCTTTCTTTCTTTTTTTAATTTTGGGGGGAATTGTGACCTGTGCGCGGGGTTATTATATAGTTAACTAAAACAAATAAAATAGCATGTTGTCTCTATATTGCACAATGTAACTTATTCCAGTGATCGGATCTGTATTTTCAGCATCATTATCCGGTCTTCAGTGTCAAATGATCCTTCAGAAATCATTGCTGCTTAGGAAACATTATTATTATCAAAACAGTTGAAAACAGTTGTGCTGCTTCATACATTTGTGGAAACAATGATAGCTTTATTATGTTTCTTTAATGAATAAAAAGTTACAAATAAAAATTCTACATTACACTTAATTTTAAAGTAAATGTATAGACATATATATATATATATATATATATATATATATATATATGTGTGTGTGTGTGTCTGTGTGTGTGTTTGTGTAAAAGACATTAAGATCTCCACATCAAAAAAAATTCACAAAAGTGATTTTATGTCCACAGAAAGCACATTTTACTTTTACAGTACTTTTAAGGTTTTAAATAAAATGTCAAAATTTGGTTGAAATAATGTTAGATTGTAACACAATATTTATTTAAATAGTTAAACAACATGCTTATTCGGACATCTCTACATATTAAAATATATAAAATAAGCATATAAAATTGTATTGTGTTTTAAGTGAGTAAAAACAAAACCTAGAATAGTGGCAAATTAAGAAAAATGTAAATGATTTTTGGTGTAAATACGCCTGACAAGATTATTACACTGAATGACATTTTGGTGGGTAAATTTAGCAAATCAGGGAAAGATGTATTATATTTATTTTTGGCTCAGAAAAAAATATTTTTTTAATTAATTAATTGTAAATGTAAAAAAAAAAAAAAAAAAGAATAATAAAAAGATTGCCTTTTGCTGAGCTTGAACAGTCTGTAAGTGTTGCTGTGAAAATCTACAATGTTTTCTGCCACTTTATTTTAAAAAAAGCAATGACAATACAAATGTGTTATGCGTGTGCAAAACAAATGAATCTGGTTAACATCTCGTTAAGATTCACAAACTAATGATTTATGGGTTTAAATCAGTCTAATGAAATTGTGGAAAGCATCAGATCGGTAACTGAATTAACATTTACTGAGTCATCTACTGAACGTTTATCAGTTAAAGAGACACTCTCACTAAAGAGCTCTGGTGCGATACCAGATATTTCAACCGTTTCAATTTAAAAATAGAATGCTAAAAAAAACTTCAGTTGTTTTGAATTCTGCAGGAAACACTTGAAGTGAGTCAGTACTGCTGAAGAAAGCGCGGTGACACAAACACGTCAAGAGTTGTCGCCCACAGCACACATACACCTGTGAGTTTCACCGTTCCTCAATCGGCTCAAATTAAACCCAAATAAAACCACAGGTGCATTTCGCTTTCTGCTTTTCTCTGGATCTTTAACTCAACATATATTGATTCATATTTCCCCTGCTTCAAACATCTGTTCACTGAGATCTGGGAAGAATCTAGAGAAGAATTCAGTCACACAAAGATGTGTCCTAGTAATCTGAGAAAGGATATAACCCCAGAGTAGAGCTACATTTCTATTCTTCCGCCTGGTTTTTCCAGTCCACCTATTAAACCTGGTGAAAGAGTTACAAAAGAAGAAACGTACTGTACACCGCATATGAAATACTATAAGCTGTAAATAAAATTGTTATATGGATTCAGTTTTCATTTGAAATTCTTTATGGACAAAATATTACAAGTAAATGTTTTTTTTCTGGAAGCTCAGCAAATCAACAACAACAGTCTCGAGAACATGTGCAGGTCATATTTCAGCAGCTGAACTGGGAAAGAAAGATAAAACTATATTTTGAATATAACTAAATGTTTTTTGGGCATTTGTATTGGACTTTAATTATGTATACATAATAGTAATAGCTACATCACACATAGTTTCATTATGGTTGTTTATTAAACCATTTACTTATTATTTATATAATGTAGAAAATATTGAGACTTAAAAAAAGTAATAAATAATGCCACAATGCTTCTTAAAAGCCCTACTTTTTTTTTTTTTTTTTTTTTTTATTTTATTAATTTTATATATTTTGATTTTGAGCTTGGGGTAAAATGTGTATAAAAATCTATACAATAAAATAAACATTAACTTCTATTTTTTTTAATTCCAGCTAGTTCAAATTTTTAATTTGATTTAACTTAATGTTCTAAAAATAAATTATGTATATATATATATAATTAAGAAATAACAACTAATTAAAAATGTAAAAGTATGATATTATCTTGATCCCAGATTAATACTGCTTGTAAGAGGCATTTATGATCTGGAAGATACAACTGAATTCAATGTTTTAAACAGCTGCTGAGATCAAGGACAGAAAAACACATCTGATATATTCATACTATATTTACTGGTTTCACTCTCCTGAAAACAACAACAACAAGGAAAGCTGCTTGAGTCACGTCCACCAGCTCAGAGACTGACAGTCCTGCTGAACACAGAGAAACGAGCGCTGAGCGCACACACGTGTGTGAGGCTCAACTCAGAAACATTACATTGTCACCATCCAAATGTCAACATATGTTCTCATCTCCTCCTGAGCCACGGTATGAATAACTCTGAATACAGGACAGAAAAATCACAAATGAGATCTCTTTAATATCTCGATTAGTTCTTCTAGACAGCAGGAGATTAAATGAAGTTTGGCATAATGAATCTAATCTTTTGGAATTATAAATCAAAAGGAAGGCTGTACATCAATTTCAAATCTGGATATGAATTAAAGTCACTTGCTGTTTAAATATGTGATCAGCTTGTTCTGTGTCAGTCCACAAACACTTCATCTCCAGAGCCGCTCTGAGAGCGTCTTATATAAAGGGAATATAACAACACAGATATATTTTAACATCCATGTGGTCAGTTATACAGTAACGTTCTGTTGTGCTGAATAGAATAAAAAACATGGAAAACACAGAAATGGATGAATAAAATGGATTTATAGGGCCCTAAATATGATGTTTACATTTGTAATAACTGAGATCCTGATCCGAGAAATATGATTTTCCTCTAGGTTCTCATGATCATGATCGCAGCTCATAATCTCACAGTATAATAACTGACTCCAGTCTCTGGATGTCAATGGAAACACACGTCACCGTCAGCAGAGAATCTGATCTGAATAGCAAAGCTCGTCCCATGCGTTCAGCGCACACACACACACATGCAGGTCAGAACGTCCTAAAACACACACATTTGCACAATCTCCTTCTCAGCCTGAAACAGGCCGTGTGTGTGAAGAAACTTATTTCCGCCTGCGCTGTTTTACAACTTACAGATGGACTGTGTTTAAAGTACAAAGATCAGATTCTCAGCTAGATAACGCGTGTGTATTTATTTATTTAACCCCTTAACTGTCACCCCCATTTTCGGGAAAACACATGAAAAAGTACTATACAAGCTTAAAAAGATGTAATTCAGGACATATATTAAAAAAAAATGTAGGTGTCCCGTATTCGGAACGGTGACAGTTAAGGGGTTAACTGGTTCCTGATCTCTTGTGTAATTATTCCTGAACATCAGTCCGATCTCAGAATCTCCTGTGTCACGAGAAACAAGTCTGAACCACCCTCGAGTGTTTGTCCAACGACTAACATACGAGTATGATTCCAGCTTTAACTCAACATACACAAAAACATATTTCACCATTTAAAAGCTTCACGTTAATTCTAACAACACAAAAGCAGACGGAGGACTATGAGGAAGTTTGATGATGATGCAACACTTTAGTAATGAAGGACATTAGGAAATGTAGTCATAATATGCCAGAACAGACAGCAGATGTGAGAATCACAACCACAAAATATGACATGTGTGTGTGTGTGTGTGTGAATACATGCATACCTTATCTTATCTCATTACAATTGATCTAAAAATTAAGCAAACTGTTTTTTTTCCGATTAGATTTTATGGCCTCATTTTAACTACGTCTGCTAAAAACCTCACAAGACAAAATAACTTAGTGTAGATCTACCAGTCTCAAGTCGTACTTGTATATTTGTAGCAATTTTGCATGGGTCAAAATTCTTGAATTCATTAGGATATTATAAACATGTTCCATACATGTATTTTGAACATTTTCTACCATAAATATTGATACATCATTTAAAATTAATAATACGTATTCCTAAGAACTTCATTTGGACAATTTTCTCAGTATTTGGATTGTTGTTGTTGTTTTTTTGCACCCTCAGCTTCCAGATTTTCAATAGCTGTATCTTAACCAAATATTGTCCTAACAAACCATCAATGGAAAGCTTGTGTATTCTGCTTTCAGGTGATGTGTAACAAAACACTGACCCGTGTGACAGGTTTTGTGGTCCAGAGTCACATACAATTCCAGAAGTATTTGTATTTAACTGTGTTTATATATAGCACGAGTATAGGAATGAAATGTCATAACTGAATAACTAACTTAAAATTAGCTAAAAAAAAAAGGCGAATGACAAACAAACAAATAAAATCCCCGAAATAAATCATACTTAGGTCTAAAATGCAGTTAATATCACACGTATTGTGGTAATATGACATGATAGACTGCGGCCACGAGTTGAACACAGCCAATGTAAACTTCACCCCGCTCTTGGTCGGGTTCGGTGGTGTTACCTGTTCTGCCAGCCCTGGATGAGGTTGGTGTATTTGCTCAGCACCCCCTCTATCCTGCGCGTGCGTCCGCGCTGCAGCGGCGTGATGTTCCCCGCCGGAGACGCGCCGAACCCGAGCGAGGCCGCGGGCTGCGACGAACACAGCGGCTTTTCCATCGCGGTCCGGATCCAGACCTAAATCATGACCGGAGAGCTGGAACCCGTTTCCACCGCGCTGCGCTTCCGCTTCCCTCTGCCCGATGCCATATTCCCGCGGAGCGCGTCTCTCTCGCTGCTCTCTCCAGCGTGTTTCTGTTGGGAATCTGAGACACTCCCTCCTTCCAACCCGGATATTACAAACGCATCCGAACTCTGCCGTGAGCGCGACGCGTGCGTGACGCGTACCCTTCTCACCGAATCTTAAATCTCTCTCTCTCTTTCTCTCTGGTGATGCATCATCTGCATGGACTAATATATTCCAGATAGCGCTGAGCATCTCTACATTTTGGGTTACTTTGCCTGTATGAAAAGCAGAACCTCTTTTTAAGGACAAGACTGTGTAAGGATCTTTATATCATTGATTGTCCGGTGTCCTGTTCACTCAAATTTTACATCAGACTTGAAGTGGTTGCCAAGAAAGCTGTTTCTGAACAGAATGTCCTTAAAACCAGACATTGGAATGTATAATTCTGTTATTGTTATTTATAATTCTGGGTCATATTTTTTTGGAGCTGGGAAGATTACTTACAAATTGTAATCCGTTACTGATTCCAAATTACATGAAAAAAAAATGTAGTCAGTAATGTAATTACATTAGACAAAATTTGGATTAATGTAATCAGAATCCTTTTGGATTACTTTTAGATTACTTTTGGTCTTACTTGTTTATCTCATTGATTTATACAGGATAATATTGTATGTAAAAAGACATCTTATATAAATATATATTAGTGGTGGCGAGACTCTTATCGCGCGATAAAGAAAATATCACCGTTAATCTATTCTCAAAGTTGGGTTGGAGTCTATACTACAA
>JAUMHG010000065.1:17903814-17921518 GCA_032359395.1 Enteromius anoplus
CAAGAATGAATGTCTTGTTATGTCCACGAATGCATTTGTTTATTTAATATAATCGCAACATTTGCTGTAATGTAATCACATAGGCTGACATCGCGATTGCGATATGATTAATCGTGCAGCACTGAGGTGTAATTTGCGTAAGCTAAGCTAATTCAAACTATTGATCAGAACTGTAATAGTATCTCAGTGACTAATAACTCCCATGCATACTTTAATAACACTGTTAAAATACAAATAAAGACATGGTTTGGAACAGCTAGTAAATAATTAGAGAATTTAGTTTAGTTATTTTTGTGAACTATTCATTTAAACCAGTGCCTAAATGTTTTAATATGATGACTTAAGGTCATTTTTTGAGTAATTGAATAACATTTAATACTTTTTTAATTCATTCTGTGATGTCTGTTGATGGTCACATGCAAACTAATAAAATATTTCAGTGTTTTATTTTAATTTAGCTTTATTTTTAAGTTATGTATTATTATTTAAATTTCATGATCGAAATAATTCGATATTCATCAGCGCACAAACAGAAAGCTCAAGGACCCTCCTCTCCTCTTCGCACACAGGGGACATTTCTTGAATGTTGTCCGGACGTTCACATCACTCACCGCTTCCACCGGGGCTGTGTGTCTGTACTCGGCGGTGGGCGGAGTCGAGGAGGAGTGAGCGTCGGCCTGCTGTTCTGCCCTCACTGCGGTGAAGACGCATCAGAGGCGCGTGAGGTCACCATCCCTCCTGCAGCACCCTCTTCAGGCTCGACTGTGGTCACTGCAAGTGCGTCATCCACAACAACCACACCCTCGCTACTTCCCTCCGCGCTCGCGGCCACAGCACGAGCGCTAAACAACGACAGGAAGATGGGCGAGCCGATCAAGTGAGTTCTGTGCACTGCTTAATAGTAAAATTGCTCATATTTGTGTTTACTATCTTCACAAAAACTGCCCTAAACATACCACATCATAGAACAATTTTAAATAAACTTAAATTTTTATAAAATTATATCCATCTTTGGTGTTTTTTTTATAGTGCTTTCAAACAATTAATTGTGTTAATTGCATCCAAAATACGTTTTTGTTTACATAATGTATATGGGTCAAAGAAGTCAAGATGTCCGCATCACAAGAAATTCACTAAAGTGATTTTATAACCATAGAAAGCACAGTACATGTGAGTTAAGTGTCTACTAATATCCTTTTTTTGTATATTTATTATTTATGTGTAAATACACACCATGTACGTATATATTTCAGAAAAATTTTATGTTTATATAAAAACTATATTTGTTTATTATACGACTATAAATAAAGACATGGAAATATTTTCTGTATGTGTGTGTATTTATATATGCATAGTAAATATACACAGAACACAAGCGTATTTATCATGTATGCTAGGGGGTTATTTATATCCATATGAGTGGGAGGTTATTCATATATATATATATATGCATATTGTGAATATACTGGCAGTAGCTCTGCCGCAGCACCGTAGCATATCTATTCCAATACATTTGCACTGTATTATTAAATTAATGACAATGTTAATCACTTTAAGAGTTGTCATGACGTAAATATATTGATTGAAATGTTTAAAGTTGAAATGTTTCTTTCCACTCAGTGCAAGGATGCAATGTCGTGGAGATGTAAGAAAGGGGGCGGAGTTGCAAACTCAGCCAGCCAATGCCGCTCCAGGAGAGGATGTGGTTGCCCTGGGCGACGGCCGGGTGGACAGTGTGGGGCCGTCACTCGTCTTGCCCAATGGGAAGCCCGTCTGTCCCAGTGCACTTCCACCGGGAGACAGGAGGGCGGCGCTACAGAGAGCCATTCTCACACAGGACACTGAGAGGTGATTCTATCATTTCCGGTTCAGAACATTATGGGATGTAGAATGTAAATTATACTGAAATAATAATACTGGTAAATATGTGGGGAAAATGACACACAGAATCGCACAGAATTTAGGCAAAAACAGTATGGTAGTGTGCTGTTTTAAAACACGCTCAGGCTAAAGATGATGTTTTTTCATGTGATCTGCTTGGCTCTTTCTGATTGGCCAGGAGGAAGAAGCTGCGCTTTCATCCCCGTCAGCTCTATCCTGCAGCCAAACAGGGTGAAGCTCAGCGAGTTCTGCTCATGCTCAGTACGTACCTGTGTACTCGTGTGTATATATCAGACGTCTGCTGGAGGTTTCAGCATCAGAGCTGATTTTGTCTGTGTGTGTGTGTCTGTCAGTGGAAGGCATCGACCCGTCGTATCAGTCAGACTCTCAGAACAGACGCTGCGCTCTTCATGCAGCCGCTCAGAGGGGTCTGCTGGAGGTCTGTTACCTGCTCATACAGGTGAGCTCCACATTCACAGCACTTTCATTAGATTTAGACTTCTTAAAGCTCACTGCATGGGGGAATATGTTGATTGTACAGTGATGCTTCTCTAGAGAAGGGTTTCCCAAACTGGGGTTTGTGATGGAAAAAAAGGTAATGATTAATTATCTCTTAAAATGGAAAATAAGAACCATCAAAATAAAAGCCCTTACTAAAATAATTTGTTGGTAAAAATTCAAAAAATAAATAAACAAATAAACCTTTTATTTTAAAGTTATATATTTTAGAAGTATTACATTTTTAGTAGTATTTAGATGTATTTTGATTTAGTTAAGTGTTTAATTGTTAAATTATTAATGTATTGAATTAATTAAATAATTAAAATGCTAATTGGAGATAAATTAAAAATAGAAACAAGCATATTCAATTCCATTCCAATAATTATTTGCTTAATAAAATGCTATATTAAAATACGCAACTATAAAATAAGAACAATCAAAATAAAAAAACTAATTAACAATTGAAACATAATAATGGCAAATAATTGTTTTTTTATTTTAAAATTGAGTACCTTATTTTTAAATTATACTTAAAACCATAAAAATGTAGATGAAAATACGTAATCTGAAAAATAAAAGATGATATTAATTAAATCACAAATGCTAAATTAAAATAAATAAATGATAAAAACGATAGTTTATCTGCTTGTCGTTTGATCTTTAGCTGATGTGTTGATAATTTATTAAAAACATTAACTTGAAATTTTAGGGGGCTTCAAGATAATATTTTAGGTCAAAGGCTGACAAAAAAGTTTGAGAATTACTTTCTGCAGAGAATTGTTGTTGATTTTTTAGTATTTGGCTCGTTTCAGTTTGTATCTGTTTACAAATCCTGCTTTTGTGCTTTGGCTGATTTTAGGCAGGCGCTAAGGTGGACGCCCAAGATAAGACCCTGAGGACCCCTCTGTTAGAGGCCATAGTGAACAATCATGTGGAGGTGGTGGAATACCTGATCCAGAGCGGAGCCTGCGTCTATCATGCAGTGAGTATCACACACACACTCCTGATCCACAGCATTTGTTGTCTGTAATATCTGAGAGTGGACCAATAGAAAAATAATGCATTTTAAGCATAATTGCTGTTACACTGTGAGTTTCGGTTCATTAAAAAAAAAAAATTCAACAGTCTGGGGGCAATGGTACAACTGGTCTTTAACAAGCCCAAACAACAAGCCCATGCTAAACCTCTCACTGGCTCCCGGTTACAGATCGCATCAATGGTTGCAATACTCCAATGCTGCATTTTTATGACTCTACATCCCCTCCAGAAGCCTAATATCTGCAAGTGCCCAGTGGTACCATCACAGAGAGGCACAAATCACTTTCCAGAACAATTTCCTTCACCATTCATGGCTGGTTGAACGAACTTCCCTCCTCAATCCAGAGGGAGAGGTTCATCTTTCCTTAACCTCTCTCCGTCTAGCTACTATTTACTTTAAATAATGCCTGAAACTTTGTTGCAAGCACTTCATGTGTCTGTTTCCCCATTTAGAATGACTTAATTGTTTTCCTCACTTATAAGTCGCTTTGGATAAAAGCGTCTGCTAAATGCATAAATGTAACAATGTAAATGTCATTCAAAATATAGGGGAAAGAAAAAAAAGAGAACATCAATCTTATTTTACGTCAATACTGAAACCAAGCCGTTCACACAGAACGCATATTTATCACATTTTCTGTAGGGACATCTATCACCGCTGCACTCGCGTCTCGCACAAGAGAGACGCATGTTTAGAAAGCCATGTAAAATTAATGTAAGTTCAACTTTTTTCCCATCCCATTGCATCTCATGCTTTTAAATGCAGAAAGAACTGTTTGCGATGGGTTTTTGGCCCTGTGTATTAAACTATGCATACATACATGATGCTGATTTGTTTCTAATTGTTTAAGCAAATTAATGACATTTGGTTTATAAACCTTATTTTAAATCTTTATTTTTTCACAGATAGTGGTGTTATCTTATTGCTTTGAATAAACCTGCATTAGTAATGTTTAGCTCGAAGCACCCTCTTGTGGCCTCAGGAGAGAAGCCAAAAACTGAAATCATGGCTTTTTAAATTTGAGTATTGATAATAATCAAGTACGAAATAAATTTTTCAGTCATTTTGACCTCTCTAGTGTTGAATGGTGTGTTTGTTGTTCAGGAAGAGGACGGATCAACAGGTCTCCATCACGCTGCTAAACTGGGGAACCTGGAGGTGGTGATGCTGTTACTGAGCACCGGACAGGTGGACTTAAACGCACAGGTGTGTGTCTGAACTGACAGAAACTGTAATGAACATGCAATTCTTCGCAAGGTATGAAATCAAAATTGTTATAGGATTAATTAACTTCACAAATAAAAACTCACCCCCATGTCATCCAAGATCTTCATGTCTGTCTTTCTACATTTCAGGATTTTTCTCCATATAGTGTTTTTCCCCAGTATAATTATATTTATTTATTTTTTACCTTTATTTCTCGACTGGTGTCATGTAGAGCTCTTTGAAGCGGCACTGAAACTGCGTTTTATATCTTCAGTCTTTTGAGCACCATAGAAGTCCACTATATGGAAAAAACCCTGGTTTTCTTTAGAAACGTAGTTTCTTTGCGACTGATAAAAGAATGCAATTAACATCTCAGATGACCCAGTTGATTATAGGGACATTTGATTGTGGAAGTAAACTTATCCTAGTTGAGATTTCTCAGTTCTGTTACTCTATGGTAACAGAGTTTGACGGTAACAGAATTGTCAGACACCAAATGTACCCATAATTATAGAATCACCCGTGTATATTTATGTGGTAATAACAAGCTTTTCCTAGTTTTGACCTCATCTCTGTGTTTCAGGATGGCGGCGGTTGGACGCCCATCATCTGGGCAGCAGAACATCGACATATAGATGTGATCAGAGCTCTGCTCAACAGAGGAGCTGATGTCACACTCAGAGACAAGGTGAGTCTTGTGACTCTTACGTTGTTCACTGACGTGCTGCGCAAATCCACGCTGATAATGATCATGGTCTTGCGCAGCTCGTCAGTGAACAACGGCTCAATTTGACCTCATTTTTCCAAACCATCTCATCATATAATGCCTGATAAAGCACTGTTTGAGAGCACAGAGCTGTTTTGTGTACAGCGTCACCAGGGAAGCCGCTATTTTAAGCTCCAGAAGCGGCACCTGGTGGTAAAGAATGAATATGCATTTTCATTCAGACCAATGCGAAAAGATCAACAATTGTTCAATGATTCAGAGTTGACTCTTTATAGACGGTGCAGGATGTTTTCGTTCACTTAGAGCTGTGTCACACTGCATGGAAGCACATTTTCAAAAATCCATGATAGGGGTATGATCTCACGGTGTGTGTGTCTGTGTGTGCAGGAGATGAATGTTTGTCTGCACTGGGCGTCGTTCGCAGGCAGCGCCGAGATAGCAGAGCTGATCCTGAACGCCGGCTGTCCTCTGTCGTCCGTTAACCTGCACGGAGACACGCCGCTGCACATCGCCGCCCGCGAGGGCTTCATCGACTGTGTCACGTGGGTCATACGCCACCTTAGAGCTGCTCTTGGTGTCATAGGCTCATCTGACGTCTTCTGTTCCTCTTTACTCCAGGCTGTTTCTTTCTCGAGGCGCTGACATCGACATTATGAATAAGGAGGGCGACACGCCGCTCTCTCTCGCCCGCTGTGACACGCCCGTCTGGGTGGCATTACAGATTAACAGGAAGCTGCGCAGAGGAATCGCCAATCGTGTCGTTCGGACGGAGAGGATTATATGCAGGTCCGTGTGTGGTCTTATTATTTAAGTATTATTTATTATGTATTAGATGTTCTTACTTTTACTTTTATGTTCGTCTAATATTATTAATATTATTTTATGTCAGCTTCATTTCAGTTATCTCAAACTATTTGTAGTTGTAGTTAAAAAGTGCTTGTGTGTTGTGTGTAGTGACGTGGCTCAGGGTTACGAGAATGTTCTCATCCCTTGTGTGAACGGCGTGGACGATGAAGGCTGTCCGTCTGACTACAAATACATCGCAGAGAACTGCGAGACATCCACCATGAACATCGACCGCAACATCACACACCTGCAGGTACCGCACGACACACAACTCAACTTTTTAGTTCAGACACAAAACCAACCAAAAAGAGTGATCTATTCTCAAATCAGTGTCAATAAAAGAAAAAGATAAATAAAAATAAAACCCTCAGAGAAAAGGATATTGGAAACCAAAATGAAAACCCCAAATGTTTTTTTGTTATATATCACCATATTCAGTATTACGCAGTCCTAATTCTTCATTATAGGACTACCACACTCTATTTTTCAGCACTGCAGCTGTACAGACGACTGTTCCTCCAGTAACTGTCTCTGCGGGCAGCTCAGCATCCGCTGCTGGTACGACAAGGTAAAATACTGCTTCATCTCCACGGTGAGCTCTAAAATCAACCACTGGATCCTGTGTAACAGCATACATGTGTTCCTGTAGGACCATCGCCTCCTTCAGGAGTTCAACAAAATCGAGCCTCCTCTGATCTTCGAGTGCAACATGGCCTGTTCCTGCCACAAAACCTGCAAGAACCGAGTGGTTCAAGCCGGAATCAAGTACGCCAGGATGATTTGCATTATAAATTAGCCGTGTTGGGATGACTTGAGTTATGTTAAGAGTGCTATTGCGTAAGCTGCTGTCTGAAGGGGATGTGTGTTTCAGGGTGCGTCTGCAGCTCTACCGGACAGAGAAGATGGGATGGGGCGTCAGAGCGCTTCAGGACATTCCTCAAGGAAGTTTCATCTGCGAGTGAGTTAAAGGGGTCGTGTGATACTGCTAAAAATGATTTTTTTTGTGTATTTGGTGTAATGCAACGTGTGTATGCAGTTTAAGTTTTAAGAAACACATTATTTATTGTTTTTCCTCTAAGCCCCGCCTCCTGAAACACGGTCGATTTGTCCTAAGCTCAATGTTCTAAAAAGCGAGGTGTTCTCTCATTGGTCAGCTATCCAGTGTGTTGTGATTGGCTGAATACCGCAAGCGTGTGACAGAAATGTTATGCCCCTTATCTTACCTTTGATGAAGAAGTTTTGAAACTTTGGTGTTTGCAACTTTAGTGGTCTTATTTATAACAGCTTGTAACACTCTAAAGAAAAAAGAACACTTGTGACGTGTGTGTTTGTGCAGGTATGTCGGCGAGCTGATCTCTGACGCCGAAGCAGACGTGAGGGAGGACGATTCGTACCTCTTTGATCTGGACAACAAGGTGCCGTATCACTGAACTTAGTCCTGAATGCTCTGAAGGCAATGTTTTCAAAAGGAGTGACAAAATCATGCAAATTGCAAACAAACATCGCTGACACACATTTGCAGCAAAAGCGCCGCAACTCAAACCTGCTAGGTTGTTTATGTCATTGGAAGATGTAGCCAATAATATCAGATGTATGTTGTGAAAAGCACTATTCGAATACACAGCATTTGAGAAATGAAGCAAAAAAGTTTGATTTCTTGACCAAAAGCAGCATGCGTGGTGGCTATTAATGTGCTTTGTTGCAAAATGCAATGCAATATAAACAGTCCTTTACAGTATGTTCAATGTGAAAAGCCACACTCAGCATCTATTACCTGGATTACCAGACCATCAGACATTATACATATTGTATACTTTATTTTTATTGCTTTTTTATTATATTGAATTAGCTTTAAATAGCGAATTATTTTTAATCATTTTATTATTATTTATTTTATTTTATTTTTTTATTGTTGCAGTTTACTATTTTGTAATATTTATTATGCAATTTATTCAGTTTTAATTGTTTTTTTATTTTCGGTTATTTATTCTGCTTACAGTTTATTTCAGTCAGTTGCCAAGAGAAAACATTTTTGTTTATTTTTAATATTTACATTACATGCTATTATATATTTTTTATTTATATATTTAATTAGCTTTTATTTGAAATTCTTTTTGTTTTTAGTCATTTTGCTCTGTTTGTCTTTTTTATTTATTTTATTATTTTTTTTTACTATTTATATTTATTATATTTGTATTTTTTATTTCCCATTAATTTGGCTGCTTCAGCTGAACTTATCTCAGTCAGTTGCTAAGGCAACCCACAGCTATACTATTAAAACTTATTATTAGTGGTGCTTTGCCTTTTAAGGCGAAGCACACTACTACTATGCCAAGTTAATGGTTAGAAATAAAATAAAATAAAAAATAATACAGTAATAATATTAAGTAATGTTAAAATAATACTTTTCACCAGTCCAGTGAAATCCTGATGGATATATTTATATCTGACCTGCTCAGTATTTGAGAATTCTATGGAAATGTGCATATAATTTGATTTAATGATGTTTATAGTAAGTTTCATTTCACTTTTTTTTTTTTTTGATGTAGCATTTATATTTTCTTATGCGTTAATAGAATGTGATTTACCTGTAATAACCCTGTCTTTCTCAGGATGGTGAAGTGTACTGTATTGACGCCCGTTACTATGGCAACATCAGCCGCTTTATAAACCATCTGTGTGACCCCAACATCATCCCCGTACGTGTGTTCATGCTGCACCAGGACCTGCGCTTCCCTCGTATCGCCTTCTTCAGCTCCCGAGACATTTTCACCGGACAGGAGCTCGGGTGAGACCGTGTTTGTTTGTTATCTCGCTGACGAAAGCTGTACTTAATTGCATTATGATTTTATTGCACTACAACATTACTGCCGTATTTGCATCCTGTTCCTGTGAACACATTTTCCTCCTGTTTGTTTTCACTGATCACCGATTTCTTTTTTTTTTTAAATCTGTGACAGGTTTGATTACGGCGATCGTTTCTGGGACATCAAGAGCAAGTACTTCACCTGTCAGTGCGGCTCAGAGAAGTGCAAACATTCGGCGGAGGCCATCGCGCTGGAGCAGAGCCGACTGGCCCGTCTGGAAGTCTGTCCCGAAGCGGCTGGAGAAGCCGGACTCCCTGTGTTGGGACACTCGTGACGAGACTCTGCGTTTAATGCACACATGTACAGCTCTCAAAGTGTGCTTGCGTACAATGATGACAGGCAAGCCAGTGTTTGCATCATCAAATGATTCATTTCTTCTGACAGGAAACCATAAAATGACAGAGCAGCCTGAAGTACAACACGAACACCAGCAGGAAGTGACATTCAAATTCAAGGCTTTCATTCCTGCCCTGATGAGGAGGGAAAACGTGAAAAAACCTGACCCGAACTGTCATCAGATCACAAACAGCCCCTTGTTTTCATTAAAAATCATGAGCTTTTTTTGTATGTGTAACTGTTTTAATAAATACTGTTTTATACAGAAATGTCTTTTGCTTTTGTTGTTGTCCTCTTAAATCACGATTAACCAGGGTAATCAAATGCAATGGTTCGATTGTTGTTTTTAGACTTAATACTGAGGTGGTACCACAGGGAAGGAATCAGATGGTCATATTGTGGTAATTTGACTTACATGACATGCTACTCCAGAGACTAAAAGATAACCATAAAGTGGAATTGTAGATGTTTTTGTGGAAAGCGTGATAAGATAGTATATAGTTTTGCACATTCTTCCTCATGTGTTGACCTGAATTATTAGCTAATGTGTGTCATCGAGAGAATGTAGTACTTGTTTCTGATAAGAGTCTGTGTTACTGTACAGATAAATCAATAATCCAGGGCCAGTGTTATCAGTCTTCTGATATGTCAATTGTGAAATCCAAGGACTAAAAACAGAAGCTGTGTATTGATATTTATACTTCACGATTAAAGTAAATGTGCAATAAATGCCACAAAGGTTAACCAAAAACCCTATTAGAACCCTAACACACACGAATAAATTTCACATACATAAACTCAAATTTGTTGCCTCTGTTTTGTTCGTTTCAAATTTGATCTAGACAAGTATATGGAAACTATCTAAAGTTCGGTTTATCCTAAACCAGTCAAAACTATCCCTACATTCATCTTATGTGTGCAGCCGTGTATTGATTTACTTACTTTTATTTGTTTGAAGTAGTTGGATAAAATGGCCAAAGATTTTATATAAATAATTGCACTTAGCAGAGCAGAAGGGGAAACATTTTATATCAAAAGCATGCAATATGAAATCGCTTATCTGTAAAAGGGAACAAGTCATTATCACACATATGAGCCAATATCAGCACATCATATATTACAGGGAAATATTTGGATGAAATCTACTGCATATGAAAGAAAAATGGACGGTTAAAGATGAACTGCAATCCTAAAGATATCTACTCATCCTAGAACTGTCCCTGGTATACGAGGTGACCACAGCAACAATTCGTTTCTCTTTTGAACCTAGAATTGCATGTTTCATGAACAGCTGAACTATATCGTTTGTCTAAGGTGACACAGACATCAGTGTTTTATTTTAATGTCGTTGATAAATAGTTGGACAAAATACATGAGTTGCACGAAAACCTGAAACACTCATCATCAGAAACTTTCCTATGTAAGCTAAATGTTAATATAACGATTAAATATTACATATTTAGATGAAAATAAAGTGTTGCACGTATTGGTACAAGGATAAGTAATGAGGATATTTATTTTGCACAACACTGCTCCACTAATGTAGGCTATTTGTGTCATATTATAGGGACTGAACAGACATTTACACTGAAAAACAAATGCTGCTAAATTTCTTTTAAGGCAAGGGGTTGCAAAAAAAAAAAAAAAAAAACAATAAATACAAATATTTTAGCTACATTTAAATAAATGTAAAGTTAATTTATTTATTTAAATATATCTAAAATACATTTATTGCAACCATTAACCTTAAAAAAATGAGTAAATCCAATGCATATTTTGTTTTTAAATGTAAAATAATTTTAAATAAAAATAAAGCTAAGTAAACATTTGCCGTTTTAAAGTTCGGCACAAACTTATGGTCCCTGTCCATCATAACACACTTGTGGTATATATGATTCTATTATAGAACAGTACTTCATACTCACTTAAGCAATTGGGCAAAATACAGGAAATAGGTCATACAAGTGGTTCAGTCAAGAGCAAAGAAAGACCGCAAGTGTAGATATTTGGACGGATCAAAAGTAACAGAAGTTTCTCAGGGGTGTTATAGCTTATCTTCCACCGGAAGAGGACGCGCGGGTGTCGGTGCGCGGGAGCGGCAGGGTTCGGCAGGTGAGCTTGTGAAGCTCGCGGCGACAGGTGCAACGACGTGACGTCATCGCGGCGCTTAGTTACTCCACCAAAGATTTACAGACAATACAACAGCGCTAAACTAAGATCAGCGCGCGCGGATACCGGACTCGATCGATTCAGATGAACGCTGAAGAGCAGTGAGATTATTTCACACCGTTATTATTTCACACACATGATCGCGGAGTGACAAGATGGGCCGCAAGAAACAGGAGGAAGAGCAAAACAACCCCGAGTATGGTGAGTTTCTATAGTGTGTTTCTCAGGAGGATCCGCAATAATACAACAACTCATCTGTTCACGTGTTCTTCAGTGTTTCAGTATAAAGCTAATCAATATATGAATGCAACACTTAAGTTGACGTCTGTATAATATGATAGAGAGGCTGGCAGGGTCATGCAACATCAGGATGTGCCTGGAAATTTTAAAAAAAGCATAAAAGTTCATTTTCCCGTAGTGAATACTGAACATTTTATATTCTTTTCCAAGTTCTTCTACACTCTAAAATTCTATATATATTTAAATAGAATTCAAAATATATGTATTGTAACCTAAAGTTCTCTAAATGTTTTATATTTTATAAACTGTATATATAAAACACCACAATTTACTTATTATTTATTATATGTATGAACTTTTATCCAGTATTCATGAATAACTATTAAAAGTAATAGAAATTAAGTCCCTGTTTAGGGCGACTTTTTTGGTAGTCTGTTATCATTTAAAACAACAATAATTTGTTTGCTATCTTTAAGTCAAATAAACATGCGTGTATTCACAGCGACTCTCGCAAACAAAGACTTGTTTTGTAAAAGCTGAGCTTGTGAACCTGATCCAGCCCTTATTTTAAACAGACCTGAGCGCTCCAAACCTGCCAGAACTGATCGTTCAGTGCCCTTTAGTCTGTTGAGAGAAGTCACTGTCTGAGATGCTGTTGTGAAGTCACAGCTCTTCCTGAGCTCAGATGCCAATCTTTACGATGCCATCATAGTTAAAGAGGCCATATACGTGCTTTACAATGCCATAACGGATAAAGAAGTCTTGGTTCTTGAACGTTAGAGCATGACTTCTCAGCATTGTTTCAACATTGAGCGCTCTTCTTCCTGTGTACCTTTAAGCAACAGGAAAGAGATGTGTCTTTAAGGTCGAGTTTCTTCTTTTTTGTTCTGTTATGTCTGAAGATCTGTGGTGTTCGTGTCGGTCGAACTTGGGTATTTTTTCTTCCTGCTCACCAAGCACACGTCAGAAGGAGAATGCTGAAGATAAGACATTTCTCTGGAGGTTTTGTTACTCGGTAACAAGCCTGTTGGTCAACATTTAAACTAGGAAGAATCTGATACTCATAAACACACGCATGCTCTCCCTGTTTTAGAACAGCTGACGTTATTTTAGAAATTAATAGCCGGTTTTGTTGCACTGTGGAAACAATTTGAAATAGTTTCCTGAAAGATATATTATGAGTCACCTGGCTACTGTAAATGAGGGCCTCACAACACTTTTATTGTTTCTACTGTATATAAAGCTAGTTTTAATTATTATAAACTCATCCACTTATTAACTCTTATACATTGAGGAAACATTTTTTTGCAGGCAGAAAGAGTAAATAAAAATATAAATAACTAATCAAATTTTTTTTCTAAATGTCTGGAAGATTTCACCATATTTCCAAAGTTGATTGATCAAATGATGATAAAAAAAATGGTTTGTAGAAGAAGTTTTAAACAGGCATGTTTGCATGTTTATGGATGTGAAAATGTATATAAAAATGCAAATAATGCAATATCTAATTAAAAGTGCATAACAATATAAATATGAACTCTATAAAAACAATCTTTTTACATTTTATTTTGGAAATCAGAAAATAGTCAACATGCAAAAAAAAAAGTAAAAACAAACATATCTGAATAAAATCAGAGGTATTTATCTATATAATATATGAACAAACCCCTTTAATACGGTAGTAAAACTATAAATTATGTAAGAGTAGCTATATGCGGCTAAATTGGAGGGAAAAAACCTGTATTTCATCTGAACTCTATTAATAAACACTTTAAAGTGGTTTGTTGCGTGTTTTCTTTCCACTAGTCTAAAACAATACATTCTAAAAAGTTACGCAGCTCTCAAAATTAACAGTGCATGAAAAAATATATATTATTTGCTTTATCTATTAAACAATTTTTAAATGACACTACAGATGTCCGCAAATGGGAGGGTTTGTTGTTTTATATTAAAGTTGTCATAAAAATGGAAAAATGGATAGGTTCCATTTTTAAAATGCAATAATTTTTTTATCCTCAATTTAACATAAATAAATTAATTCCTTAACTCAATCTTTTACAGACCTCATTCTGATGACTTCTCCAAACATTGTTTTATTTTTTATTTAAACCCCGCCCCTTTCTTACAATCAACTGTGCCACTCCCACACCTCATAATCCAATTAACAACTGACAGACAGAAGCAATCTCCGCCCTACATTTTTTTTTCTTAATCCATTTGAAAAGGATACAAGTTACATTATGGAAAAAGGTCTAGTGCAACTTCTGTTTGATCACAGCTTTAATTTAATTCTAATAATGACAGAATAACCCACACCCTAAAAGACAACTGAACATTGTGAACTGAGCATTACTTCATTTATGAATCATTTGATAACACCTCCGAAGGGGGCGATGTCGTCAGGTTTCGCTCACATCTCGAGGCGCTTACTTCAAACTATAGCTCCAACCGTTGAGTTTCAGCTTTCAGCGAAATAACTTTGTTTTTTGCAATTTCCTCAGTTGTTTACTCTTGAATTCTACAGTATTATTGTCATTTTATGTTCATTGCTGTCTACTATGGACACACCCGTAAGCATGTGTGTGTGATCTCTGATCAGGGTGTGTGTGTGTGTGTGTGTGGTTTCCTGTAAACCACTGTAATGCTTCACACAGTGAACTCCACATAAAATCCTCAGCATTTCTTTTACGAGATGCTATAAATGTCTCTGACAGAGAACACGTTCTGCCTCCTGAAGGCAAATATCCATCTGTGTGTGTTGAGTGTAAGAGGATACTGGATTGTACATAAAGAGGTTGAGAAACAGGTTGGTCTGACATGATTCCTGCCATGGGACAAGGTTTCAGTTTCTAGTGCTATTTAAAAGTTTGGGATCAATAAGACTTTTTTGATGAAAAGTTGCATTAAATAAATCATTTATAATGTTAAAAAGATCAAGCCAATCAGCGTATTAGAAAGATTTCTGACATTGAAGACTGGAGTAATGATGCTGAATATTTGGCATTAAATCACTTCAATAAATTATATTTTATGGTATATTTAAATAAAAACAGTTATTTTAAATTGAAATAATATTTCACAATATAACTTTTTTTTTTAATCAAATAAAAACATTATTTATTTTATTTTTATTTTTTTTTTACATTTCATCAGCCCCAAACGTTTGTATAACACGTATTATAAGAGTAAAAAAAAGCTTAAAACATTCTAAGAATATATCAGTTTATTAATATTTGACTTTCTATTCCAAGTTGTTGTGGCTGATTAATATTTGCTGAAGTGTTTGTGGTTGATTTTGTGCTTTATATCCTGGTGTTGTACCCAGGTCAGTGGGTTCATGATTCATAAAGCTTTAGACGTGGCTTCCTCCTTCATTCAAACTCAGCATCATTCCTACCTTAAGTTTATGATGCAAGTTAATTTTCTACACGCGTACAAAGTAACTCAAGTAATTACAAGGATAAATGTTTTATCTAAGATTAATAGTTGTCTATAAAGTAGCCTCTCTGGCTCATGTCGACAACTTGAACATATTTTATGTTTAGATTCATGAACATTCAGATATTTAACTCACTTTTTCACTTTGGAGAAGCCATATCAGTTAGATTAACACAAATAATTCATTGCACTTGATCTAATGATTTTTCCACTGCTTTTTTGTGTTAATACAACCATTAGGCTACATCTACATAATAATCATAATGTTTGTCTTATTATTAGTACCATTAACTATGAATTTGGCCCATATGCACATGAGTATTGTCTGTAGGTTTGGTTTTCAACACTAAAAAAGGTTACAATTCAGCTTTTTGCATTGAGATCCCTTTATCGCTTGGAATAAATCTTTATAAGGCATTAAAATCGAGGATGTCAAAGGAAGGGTTTCTCAAGAACCAGAATCTAAAATCATATTGAGTTTTTTTTTAACACTTCTAGAGTTACAGAGACTTTAAAATTAAAAATAATGTTGAAATAAGGCTTTAAGAAGCAGATTCTGAAAGGACATTGAGAAATATGTAGTACTAGTTGACTTATAGGAATGAAAAAAGAAAAGAAACCAAAAGAAAAGAATCTAAAAGGCTGCTCAGATATCTTTAACACTTCTTCTATGCAAACATGCAAACCTTGAAGGGAAAAAAACCTTGAAAAATGCTTTCCGCACCATTTTTGAACAGTCACCTTTAACATACAAGGCAACAAAGATTGCTAAAGTGAACAGATTTTACTAAGAGACCAAACAATCTGTTAAAATAATCACCCTCCTGCAATCAGGCTCAAAATCTCAGGTTAAAATTTAACCCCCCCCCCCCGACAAAACTGGATTAATGAGTAAATATTCAATCAGTAAACCTTTTTTTTCCCCTTAATTCATGTGTTGGTTTTACTTTAACCAGGACCTTGAGCTGAGCTGAGACAGAATAATTTCAAATGCATCTCTAGTAAGTACTCGTAGGTGTACATGTGGACGTGAACACAGACATTCATATGTAAGTGATCATATTCAGGAAGATCCTGAAGAGCCGGTCACACGACGCACCTGCAGCTTTCAGAGGAACTGCACAGAAACATCATTACTGACCCACTTTGTGCTCACTGTTTGGCTCCGTCTTTCAATTCAAATGATATTCAAATCGTGCCATTTTTCTTCCATCTGTCTCTGTTTCCTCTCCTGTTTAAAGCTACGGTGTCAGTATTTGACACTTTCATAACCATGTGTAGCATTAAACTAACACTAAACACTGCAGCTGCCAGGCAACAAACCCTCACGGACAACTGACACACGGTCACATGATGTGATAAATACTTCAAAATATTCCATACTCCCTGTTATGATTGTACAAATTAATTTGTCACACCACAGGATCATTTCAAATAAAGGACAAAAATATCAAATATACACGTTTACTTATTCAGTCTCTTACATTTGAACTTAAAACAGTCTATTTTATTTGATTCATAGTGAAACCTGTTCTTCAACTTTTGAAAAACAGCTCACTAATGATTATAAAAAAAAAAAAATAACACACACAAAAAATGTAAATGTCATTAAATCTGGAAAATATTAAACTAACACGTACAAAAAATACTGAAAATAAAAAACTAAAGCACTGTCTTAATAGAGTTAAAATAACAGTGGTGTTCATACACCTGCATTACTGCCATTCAGTCGGAACTAAATGTTTTATGAAGGAAGGCAAATACTTCACCTCTATTAGTGGCTCTCTTTTGATTTGTAGTTCCTGCTAAACTGGTTTATTAAAGCAAACAAAAAATCCCAAAAATGTGGATGCAAATGTGGATGGCAGGTCACAATCTGTAGAGATGAATTATGTATAACACCAGGAACAAACACTTTTAAACACACACACTGAAAACCGATCTAAACTCTGCTTGTTTTTCAGGTGAACCAGCTCAATTTGACCCCACATTCACCGGCCCCATTCACAACAGGTGTGTGTCTCATGAATGCATGTCCACAAAATTAAAAGAAAAGTAAAAAGTTGTATTTTGATTTGCTCTGTGACATTAGTTACATGACAGCACTACGGTAATGCATGCATATGTTTTGTCTCTTAGTTTTTAGATTATTCTGTACATTTCTAATAATAGTTTTTCAGTATAAATTAGGCAAATAGTTGGAGTGTGACTGCAACTGGTCTTGCGAGAACTTGGGGATATTCTAGTGGTATGATGCAGTGCTACAAATCTGACATTTATGACGTGCTGACACAAATTTCAGAATGGTTTTCAATGGTCGCTTCCAGTCTGCGTCCAGTGTAGGCAGACTTAGGGCCGGGGTGTACTTCACTTTCCGAATAATGCATTAGTTAAGCATTTATTAATGGTTAATTTGTTCACAATTAAGCATTAGTTGAGCAAAAACACACTAGT
>JAUMHG010000065.1:17921618-17933349 GCA_032359395.1 Enteromius anoplus
GTTATTCAGAGTCCATCGTTCATGAGTTCGGTGCGTGGTTAATTGTTTCTTGACAACAACCAGGCGTTCTCTTGTTGCTGTAAACCTGCCAGGAGATCTTCTCCTTTTTCCAAAGGAGGATGCACGTCAGACAGATTGGCGCCAGCTGCAAATGTGTTGATTCTGTTCCTACGTTGAGCAGTGAGGAAATTAATAAATGAGGCTGCGTATCCTACGTGGTTGAGTCCCTACATATATCCATTTAGTAACGGTTGTCACAGGAGGAGCTTACGACAGACACAGTGGGAGTGGCGTCAGGCCTCGGAGAGGCTTTTATTGAACAAAATAATAAAACAAAGTGTCCAAGGGGGAAATGTCCAAAATAAAGAGGGGAACTGGTGTCCTCGTCGTTGTGCAGGGGTAGTGAAGGTCAGGCAGTGTTTGAGGGGGAAGGGTTCAGGTCCTCTCTCGCACACCCACTCCTGTCGGGAGCCTGGTGAAGAGCAGGGAATAAGGGAAGGGGTGGCGATGATAGCTAGGGGAGGCAGCTGACTCGTCACACTGTGTATGGTCTTGTCTTTAATATTGTCTCTAAAGGCGTTTGCAGAGGGAGCGATTTACAACATATGGTTGTTATATCAACTGTGTAATCTGTTCTTGTGTATGTCCTGTTATAACTGTTCTATTGTATCTATTAAAGTAGATTGCAGAGGGAGCGAACAAACCCACCAGAGCCCAGCTGTGTGTCCATGAAAAGTAATGAATCTATGGATATACCGTTAAAATTTGCTGGAAAACACACATCAACTGATACAAGGTAGATGTTTTGTCTGTGAAGACACATAGATAAGTGATCATTTGATTTTACAATGTACAGTTGTCATATATGTCAATTCTTACATATCCGTAACGTCTCTAAAATCAAAATTAATTCTGGTAATTTATAAATTAAAACAAGAGGTGACCCACAACTGAGAGAAGAGAACCAAGGGCCGGATACACAATCTATACAAAAAAAAAGCTGTCAGTAAGGCCTACTCTGGGCTTTGCTATATCCAGCTTTACGATAAATATTTACACCTGTTGCACCAACTAAAATTATGACTTGACATAACTACATTCCAAAAGGTGTACAAAATGGGATCAGATGATAACTAAGTAATCAGGTACAGTTTGACGCCTTTTTTAGATTGTCTTTTAGTGTACTCATGCTTCAGGTGTGTGCACTCCTGAATAAGGACATACCAGAACTGTGCACGGATGGAACATTTAACCGGCAAAATTTTGCCAATGCAAATCATGTACTTTTGCGATTGAGAATAATAGCAGTGTTTCGTGAGTGTAAATACAGCTGAATTAACATTTGAACGGACTTGCGAGATGCAGTCTGAGCTGGAGCTGGTCAATATAGCGCATTGCTTGAGGTAGATATTAAGTTTTTATAGTAAATGTTTCTGTAAATTACTAGTGTTGTCTCCTTTGTTTACCAATGCACTACTGGATATATTGCATCTGACACTGGTGTCCCTTGTTAGTTTTATAACATGAGCTCACAATTTCAAATGTTTCACTATAGCCATGGTGACTTTTTGCACACAAACACACCTGTACATGAAAGTAAAAGTGACACGTGGCCAAGTATGGTGACCCATGCGTAGCAGTGGGCAGCCAATGCTTCAGAGCCCAGGGAGCAGCTGGGAGAGCGCAGCATATTCACATATTCACATATTCCCCACACCTACAATCCCTTCCAGACCTGGGACTCGAACCAGCAATATTTGAGTTATAAGTCCAACTCCCTATCCATTAGGCCACAACTGTCCATGCACATGGATATAACACACACATCGAGCAAACTTTGCCCACATCATTCAATGATGGAAAACTGACAAGCAGCAGCTTCTAATTCCTCATTAATCAAGATAAAACAACCCAAGTATAAATAACAGTATCATTTGTCTTGGAGCTTATCGGTAGTTTGTTATTGAACCAATTGTATACCGGTCCAAAAAAATACTGGTTCTCTGTACTGATCCCTACTCTCTGTTGTTTCTCAAATCTGACCCCGGAGGTCCAATGCACTGCAGAGTTTAATTCTAAGTCTTACACTTAAAAGTATTTCTGATTTACTGTATGTACAGTATGTTATGTGTATTCTGTTACTTTTCAAACAATTTTATTTTATTCTGTTATTGTGTTTTTCCATTATTGATATTGTGAAGTTCATTTTACTGGAAAATGTCAAACACACAACTGCAGAGATGTAAGTCCACGGATGAAGACCGATCGAAGACAATGATTGTATTATATAAGAGTGGATCCAATCTGAGGTACATAATTTCTGCATAGATAGTAAAATGTTAGGGCTGTTAAAATGAAATAATAGTGATTAATTGCATCCAAAATAAAAATAAACTAATAAAATAATCATTCTCTCACTCTTACTAATTCCTGTTGTAATCCATTTAATATTTCAGTGGTGAAACTTTAAAATCAAACCTGCTGAGGAAGTTTGAATGTCTGTATGAAGGAACAACGAAGCAGGGAACACTCCTGAATGAGATCTACACAGAGCTTTACATCACAGAGTGAAAGTGGAGAGGTCAGTAATGAGCATGAGGTAATTCAAATTGAGACACAGTCCAGGAGAGCAGCAACAGAGGACACACCAATCAAATGCAAAAACATTTTTAGATCTTTAAATTTACAAGACAAAGCCATCAGAACTGTGCTGACAAAGGGAGTCGCTGGCATTGGAAAAACAGTCTCTGTGCAGAAGTTCATTGTGGACTGGGCTGAAGGGAAAGAGAATCGGGACATCCAGCTAATATTTCCACTTCCTTTCAGAGAAACACTAAGTCTTTCAGATCTTCTTCATGTCTTTTTCCCTGAAACCAAAAATATTAAACCATTCAGTGGTGAATATAAAGTTGCCTTTGTTTTTGATGGTTTGGATGAGTGTCGTTTGTCTCTGGATTTTCAGAGCCATAAAAAACTGAAAAGTACATCAGAATCGGCCTCAGTGGACGTTCTGCTGTTGAACCTGATTGTGGGGAATCTGCTTCCCTCTGCTCTCATCTGGATCACCTCCAGACCAGCAGCAGCTGATCTCATCCCCTCTGAGTGTGTCCATCGAGTGACAGAGGTACGAGGAAAAGAGGAATATTTCAGGAAGAGAATCAGTGATCAGAGTCTGGCCGACAGAATCGTCTCACACCTGAAGTCCTCAAGGAGCCTCCACATCATGTGTCACATCCCAGTCTTCTGCTGGATCTCAGCCACTGTTCTAGAGAAGATGCTGACTGAAGCATCCCAAGACTCTCACTCAAATGTACACACACTTCCTGATCATTCAGACCAACATCAAAAACGAGAAGGACTATGAGAAGAAGGTGACAGATGAAGATATGATTGTCTAACTGGGGAAACTGGCCTTTGAGCAGCTTGTGAAAGGAAACCTGATCTCTTATGAGGAAGACCTGAGAGATTGTGGCATTGATGAGACAGAAGCATCAGTGTACTCAGGATCTTCAGAGAGGAGTTTGGCTTGAATCAGGCGAAAGTATTCTCCTTTGTTCATCTGAGCATCCAGGAACATCTAGCAGCTCTATATGCACACCTCTCCTTTACAAAAAAATACACAAATGTATTTGACCAAAATAAACAAAGTCTCTTCTATAAGGTTTTAAACTGGATGGATAATGTTTTGTACTGGTTTCTACATGGTTGTATTTCATTAACTGGTCTGCATCAGAGAGCTGTGGATGAGGCATTACAAAGCAAGAATGGACATCTGGATCTTTTTCTCTGTTTTCTTCTGGGTCTCTCATTGGAGTCCAATCAGGCTCTCTTTCAAAAACTACTGACACAGATAGAAAACTGCTTCTACAACAAAGAGGAAACAATTAAGTTAATCAAACAGAAGATCAAGGAGAATCTCTCTCCAGAGAGATCCATCAATCTGTTCCCCTGTCTGAATGAACTGGGTGATGATTCACTGACACATGACATCCAAAGCTATGTGGGATTTGGAGAAAAGAGAGAAGCTAAACTCTCCTCTTCACAGTGGTTAGCTCTGGTATATGTGTTGCTAACATCAAATGAGAAGATGGATCTTTTCTGGACCACAAAATACAGCAGATGAAGTTCTTCAGAAGCTGCTGCCTGTGGTTAAAGAATCCAGATTTGCTCAGTAAGTCACTCTGACAACAATCACTACACTGATAAAACATGATCATATTAAATGATTTTAGAATTTTGTTATGCGAAGCGAGAAAAGGGTTACATTTTCTTAAAATCTCAGCACTGGCAAAGAGGAGGAGAGTGTGTGAGACTTACTGAGGCTTTTGTGTGACTGTGTGGGAGCTGATGATTATAAAGCTCAATGTGTGAGACATGATTAAGGATTGAATGCAAACAGCAACAGTGTCTTTAATAGTATCTTTTTCAGTATGCATGCTGTATAAGTCTGTCTTGTAATCATGTTTGTGTGAGTGTTTTACTGGCTCGATAAATCACACACTATAAAACAAATTTATTCCTTAACTAGTTGGTATCAGTTCAACATGCATATTCAATCTCTACAGGCTGAGTGATTGTTGTGTCAGAGATGAGGGTTGTGCTGCACTAGCTTCAGCTCTGAGATCGAACCCCTCACATCTGAGAATTCTGGATCTGAAAGATACTGAAGTAGGAGAAACTGGTGTGAATCTACTCTCTGATGGACTAAAGGATCCTCATTGCAAACTGGAGAACCTGTGGTAAGATTGTATAAATGTGTCAACATCTATTTTTTTCTTTATATGATCAACAGAGAACAAAATAAACAAGCAAAACAAACAAGACTAAGAACTGTCCTAATATATAATTTTGTTTATCTTTAGAATCCTTTTTAACAGTTTTGTGATGACATGTGTCTAAATGTGTATTATTTTACTTATTATTGACCTACTTGTTAGATAAGTAAATTACTGGACACCAAATGATGTTTAAATTTCGGGAGGAGCATGTTTGAATGTTAACCAGCTGCAGCCGATCTCCCTATTACCTAATTACCAAATCAGAACGTAATCCTGCCCTTTATATACCGCTAACGTCCTTTCTCTAGCGTCTTCGTTCTTGCATTCCTCCGCCTCCCCTTATGCCGCCTAGCAGAAGCCGGGTGTCGGTTCCCGGCCAGAGGAGAACTGGTCCCCACTAAGTCAGGTTTCTCCAAAGGTTTTTTTCTCCCCAGCTGATTTTTTGTTCCCCCTTCACTGGTTGCCAACTGTCATAAATAGAATAAAATAATGTAACTTTTTAAAATTCTGCTGAAATAAGTGAAATTAGCTAAATTACTTTTTTTGGTTAATTTTGCTGAATGAAAAACATCTGAGACAGTAAAATGATCTGATCTGAACTACATCACTAGCACAAACGCAAATTACCATCTACATTTTTATTTGTGTTTATGAGTAACAGAATATTCAATACGCAAGCAAAGTTGATAGAGCATAATTTATTAATCCTAACTCATCAAACTGACTAGTGTCTTGATATGCGTTACCCGCCATGCTCAACTTCACTGGCTGTCACGCCCCGAGGCGCTCCATGTCACTTTGTGATCTGTGTTTTGTTTTCATTCATTCTCCCTCATGTGCTCCTGTCATTTTGTAAACCCCGCCCCAGTCCTTAGTGTGTAATCGTCTCCCCAGGTACTGTGAGTTTCTTGTAATTAGTCTAGTGTATTTAAACCGTGTCTTTTTCAGTTCTTGTCATGAGTGGTTAATGTTACGTCTCACGTCTGTGTCGGAGCTCTGTGTAGCTCTTCGCGTCTTCTTTGTTCAAAAAATGTTTTCAGTTTATAGTTATTTCCGTCTCCGTGTCTTGCCTGCCTGCCGTGCCTTTGCCCGCATAAGAGCAAGAGCGCGAGCACACTCAGCCGCTTTGTGACAGAACCACTCATCACAAGAGAAGATGGCGTTCGCTCCTGAGAACGCGCACATCTTTGCGGATCTCGATTCGCTTCAGCGAAACCCGTTCATCGGTTCCCGGCTCGCCATTCGGCGAGGTCCGCCGCCAAGAGCTCCTCGCCGGGTACACCCACGGGACGTGTTTCCGGAGGAGGACCTGCTGGCGGAGGAGGACCTACTGCTGTGGCCCGACCCTCCAGAGCCAATGGCAGAGTCGGCTGCGCATCCAGTGCGCCCTCCAGAGTCGGCTGCGCATCCAGTGCGCCCTCCAGAGTCGGCTGCGCATCCAGTGCGCCCTCTAGAGTCGGCTGCGCATCCAGTGCGCCCTCCTGAGTCGGCTGCGCATCCAGTGCGCCCTCCCGGGCGTCTTCCAGATCCTGATCCTCCTGATCCCCCTCCCGGGCGAGCACACTCAGCCGCTTTGTGACACTGGCATTTCGCAAGGTTGTAACCCTGTATATAACACATTAAAAGCATGGTTCATCCAAATATGAACATCTTCTCCTAATTTCATCACCCGGAACACCCAAGACATGGATGAGTTTTTTTCTTCAGTAGAACAGTAAAAAATATAAAATGCAATTCAACTTCTATAAGTTTGCACAAAATAATCTGGCTTTCCAGTTTGCTATATTATACAAGTAATAACTTTGTAAATAATATTCACAGAACAGGAAACAGGATTTGCAGAATATGCGTTCAAATGTAACATGGTCACATTTGTGCAAGTGCATGGTCTGTGCTGCACCAAAGTTTCTGCTCACTTTAGAAGTGAAAGGTGTAGCCTCTAGATATGATCAAAACACACAATTATCTTTTTTTGTGAATTCAAAAGTAAAAGTGAAAGCACATGAAGCTGACAAAAGTTGGCAAAATTTGATTCACATCTAAGAATGGGCTGAATGTTAAACACTTTTGTTACAATATAACTAAAAACTATGATAAAAGTTCAACAGGATCCATTGATTAATCCTGTACTGTAGCAAAAGCAAAGACAAAAAAAAATTGTGTAACCAACTGAGAAAGTTCGTCGCAAAAGAGCGACCAGTGCGAAGAATGAGTCTAGAGCCCTGTCTCTTTATGATTGTGAGATTGCTGCTTATCTGAGCTGTAGATTAGAACTGAGAGAGTGAGGAGTGTCATTATTCTCTACAGGTTGAGAAATTGTGGAGTCACTGATGAAGGTTGTGCTGCTCTGGCTTCAGTTCTGAAACTAAACCCCTCACACCTGATAGACCTGAATCTAACTGGAAATAAACTAGGGGATTCAGGAGTGAAGCTGCTCTCCGAAGGACTGAAGAATCCCAACTGTATACTGCAAACATTTTGGTAAGATTATATAAAAGTATAAACATACTTTTTCCTCCCTCTGTTTTACAAAACACAATGCTTGGTGAAATGGCCAAAGAATCATGGTATTGTTATACTGGTTACATGGTATGCAACGGTATGACCCACTCTTAAACACATGCTCTACTAACTTAGAGAGGAAATACTGCAGTAGACTGGTGGTGGTGCTTAAGATATTGTTTTTCATTTAGTGTTTCTATAAAAAATGGAAAAGAAAAATTATAACAATGAGATAACAATACTTTTATTAATTTTGCTACTACTAATAATATAAAACTAACGATTAATGAGCTGCTGGGTTCATGAATATTAATTGAGTTATCTACCATCACTCAAATTGATTTGCTGTTGGAGAACCCAACAGTTCTTAAAGGCTGAAGTATTCCAAAGGATGCTATTATTTTGAGAGGAAAATGTAACAAAGAATATTGTTTAAATGTAGTGTGTCATTGTTGCATGCTATGTATGTCTTTTTTTGCGTGTGTGTGTGTGTGTTTGTGTGTGTGTGAGATAAATCGATAGCAAGTCGTGCTCCAAAATCTCTTTCTGATTGTGAAGTTTCTGCTTATCTGAGCTGTAGATCCTGAACTGAGAAACTGAAGAGTGTTATTGTTCTCAACAGGTTGAGTAATTGTAATGTCACACATGAAGGTTTTGCTGCTCTGACTTCAGCTCTAAGATTAAACCCCTCTCACTTGAAACAACTATATGTCTGTCAAAATAAATTTGGAGAATTAACAGTGAATCTACTGAAGGATCTACTGAAGGATCGTCACTGTAAACTGGATACACTGTGGTAAGTTTGTTTAAATCTTTCAACATTCTTATATATTTTCCATATATAAACAATGAGCACAGCTAAACCCAACACAAATCAAGATGAACAAGTCCTGTCATGTGTTTAATCGTCATGTAATTATTTTCAATATATATAATTTTACCTATATTTATTGTAAATCTAAACAAGATTGGTTGATATAAAGATGTTTTGAGGATTTCAAATAGTCTTATAGATTTTTATTATTTTATAGATTTTGTTGAGATACTTAAATGAATATCCTGAACTGAAAGAATAAAGAGTGCCATTGTTCTTTATAGGTTAAGGAATTGTGGTTTCACAGATGAAGACTGTGCTGCTCTGGCTTCAGCTTTAAGATCAAACGCCTCAATTGTGAGAGAACTGGATCTCTCTGAAAATTCAAAACACAAGCCAAATATGAAGCTGTATTCTGGTCTGAAGGGCATTTAGACACATCATAAACTGGAGACCCTTAAGTGAATAGTGATGACTAGAAGGGTTTAAGTTTAATTAAAAGCTTTTTTGTTATGGTAATGTTTTTGATATATATAGAAATATTAAGTCATTTTTCAGTTTATTTAAAAAACAATTCAGTAGTAATTTAGTATTAACTTTTACATGACTCATCATGTTTACATTCACCCTTATAATATGATTATAATAACATTTTGTTAATTTATAATTAAATTGATGTTATTCAGGTCATAATCAAATTTTATTTGTAACAGGCATGTGACTAACGTGCTCTGATCAAAGTGTGCATTTTGTTCATACTTACATGTAGTACTACTATTACTGCTGTAATAAAATTTAAAGTGAGTATCCCACATTTCTGCCAAAATACTATGGTGCAGTTAGTGTTACTACCAGGATTATAGCACATTAGTGGAAAAATCAAAGGGGGGATATTTTTGAGAACTTTTTTTCTCTCCAGGGTATAATATTTAATTATAGACTAACCTAATCTAATGTTAAGTGCGATCTGTTAACAGCGCACATGATAAATCCATCTTTTAGGCAAGTGTCATGTCATGTAATGTTTTTAATGCGATGGAAAATGTACCAACAGAGCTTTTTGAAACTCAGTTAAACCTTTGTGTCACAAATTTTGTGTGTTTAACGTTGAAACATTTTTATTTGCTACTTTGGTTTTATTTTAGGAAAATCGTTATGATTTGAAAAGGCTTCAGCTTTTCTGCCGCTGGGCGATTGTTACTTTTAAAAAATCATAACTTATAGGCTATATAACAAGCAAGACTGCCCCAAACGTTTTTCTACATTGACTTAAAAATTAGAAAATTTGATTAATACATATATTGTATAAATATATGCACACACAGAACAATGAGTAATGAACACGAACACACCTGAGAACACACACTTGAGGCATTGGGCAGGTATTTGTTTCAGTGCCTGGGAAGCAACTGCGGGTTTGGTGCCTTGCTCAAAGCAATGAAAATACCCACCTCAGATGTGAGTATTTAAGGTGAAAGAGAGTGTTGGTCATTTGGGGTGATACAAGACAACATCTCCTATGAGTCGGGTCCTAATCAGGGTTATTTAAACCATCTGAATGTGTACTGACCTACTTGTAAGTGAATAATTGGAGCTTAATTATAGATTTGAGTTTAAATAATTTACCACAAAGCTCAGCGCAAGCAACCATCCAAATAGACCAAGGCTAATGAACAAACTCAGGTATCAGGAGTAAAGTTGCTTTCTGATCTACTGAAGTATCCTCCATGTAAACTGGCAAAACTGGGGTAAACAATCTATTTGAAAGTCTTACACACTTTAAACCCTATTAAGTTGGGAGTACACAAATGAGTAAGTTATACACACCTGTTTAAGTTTTGATGACAAAACCTAGTACTTTCAGTAATGTCAAGTTATATTAACTTAATTTCATTATTAACAACAACATTGGGGTTTACAGTGTATAGGCAGCAAGCGTATTGCCACGATCAAGGCACAGAAATGTAACTTTGTTAACATTGTTAAAACAGTCCATGTGACATCAGTGGTTCAACTATAATTTTTCAAAGCTATGAGAATACTTCATTCAACTATTCATCTCCCCTGAATCGCTCACTCTCTCCATTATCAAGAGTCCCACTAGGCATGGGCATGTATTCCATTGCTTGTAAACTTCCATTGCTTTGTTCTTTCAAATGATCTTTTTCATTAAATACAACATTCTTGTTGTACTTTTGTTACTCATTACTACAACTTCTCATTACTTTCTCATCAATCCCACATTGTTTGGTTGTGATAAATATTAGATATATTATATAAACTATTATCTTGAGCATTACAAAATGACAGTAAGTAACATCCATGCAGAAATGCATTTTTCCATTATTTCCAGTAAGAAAGATCAGCTTAAATGGATCAGGTATTTTCTCCATGGTCTGATTAGCTTTAACACTAAATGATAAATTCATCATACATCCATCCTTTACCTATATGGACCTACAACCTGTGCTGCCAAATATGCACAAAATTAACAATTATATAACAGCTATCATTAGACATAATGCTATTTATGGTGAACTATCGTATTACTGCTTTATGTCCAGAAACATAGCAGTTTTGATTTATAGAAGTTACAGGAAGATGACAGGCATTTTCTGTTGATTCTTAAAATTACATAAATACTTGTTTGTGAATGACTTTGCCCAGGGCTGTAATGTGCTGCTAACTAACAATTTTCTAAATTCATGTACTAAACACAAACCTTTTCACAAAATTTCACCGGTTTCAACCATAGATTGTATGGTTTCAACACAAACTGTGCAGTGCAGTTATCAGTAATTCTGCTAGGTTTTATTTATCTAGATATTGGGAAATGTTGTACATACATAAATTCATTTAGAATATTAACAACATTGTATGACTGGTACCAATCAAATGAAATCAAGTGTGAACAAGGTTCATCTTTGCACTGCAGCAATGTAAATAGAAAATCACAAATATTCAAATAAACAAAAATGATGGGAAACCAAAGAATTTGTGGGAGCTGAAGGATCTTTCTGAAGAACAGCAGGCAGTTTAACTGTTCATGTATAACTCTCACTTAACAAACAACAACAAAAAAAGAAAAGAATCAACATGTAAACTTTTCGATGGGGTCAGTTTTAATAAATTCATCTATAATTTTCTCTTGTGGATTACATGTAAACAGCTTTTATCTGAAACATCTAATTCGGGTCTTTACTAATTAAATGATAGCACAAATTTTGTACAATTTCTCTATTTTTTCAGATTCTGGAAGGTTTGTAAAACTTTGACTTTAGCTGTACATTCAGTTCAGTTGAAAACAAAACTAGCCAGGATGAAAAGCGTTGCTTAAATGAAAAGGTTGTTTAATCATCATGACAACAACTGTGTCCACAACTGGATCTGTCTGGGGGGGAAAAAAATAAGATTCTTAGATGAGATCCTTTTTGGCTGACCTGACTCGACATATGACGCAACTTATGACATACATTGTAGGTCGAGTCAGGATTCAGCCAAGAAGCCGGAACTTGGCGCTCTAGCCAGCAGGTAGCGACAATGCACCTTTTGAAGGTACATTTAAAAAAAACGTCTAGGTTACTATCGTAACCCACGTTCCCTGAAGGAGGGAACGGAGACGTTACATATGGGAACT
>JAUMHG010000065.1:17953946-17964163 GCA_032359395.1 Enteromius anoplus
TAAGCTACATACCTTCTGTGTACATATCAGAGAACAATTTAAAATATTCTCTCAATGCATTCTATGGCACCTTTAAGAAATGATCTAACCAGTTAATATTAAAATCTCCAAGAATAATCATCTAATTTGAATTGCCCACTAATTTAATCATGGTTACTATACCATGTTTTGACTCTGGGGGAATTTAGAGGTCTATAAATATTACCTATGGTTAGCTGTTTATTTGCGTGAAAGGTAACTCTGACAAAAAGACAATCAAAATGTACTGGGGTTTCCTTTTGAATTCTAATTTCAGAAGATAGTTTAGAGGAGACATAGGTAGCTACCCCTCCACCACGACTACCCCTGTCAGCTCTATACAAAACATAATCATCCAATTTAATTTCCTCATCTGAAATATTTTCATTCAACCAGGTCTCAGACAATGTGAGAACACTAGGTTTATTGTAAGCAAGCCTGGCCCTCAAAAGATAAATTTTATGTGGCAAGC
Organism: Enteromius anoplus; assembly: GCA_032359395.1. Taxonomy (NCBI): domain Eukaryota; kingdom Metazoa; phylum Chordata; class Actinopteri; order Cypriniformes; family Cyprinidae; genus Enteromius; species Enteromius anoplus. The sequence continues at coordinate 17,954,437 of JAUMHG010000065.1, forward strand.
TTCTTATATTCAGGTGAATAACAAATAAGCCTTTACCCATGGAAACTATTCAGGGACATGACAGAGAAAGTGGAGGGGGGGAGCACGGAGAGAGATAGAGCGTGCACACACTCACACACACACAGGGACAGAAAGCCCATTTATAATAAACATTATAGTCCATTATAAATACTCTAGTAGCCCAGAGAATGAACAAAACAAGCTAAACGGTTCAAAATAAATAAATAAACAAACAAACAAAAATAAATAGCCTACTTATCGGCAACGAAACACAGGTATCCACGCCACTCAAGTCAAATGATAGAGTTCACTTCAATAGCTATACAAGACATTCATGCCATAAAGTGACTTGAAGAAATGACTCTACTTCTTCAGGGCTTTTGAACTTAAAAGCTTTGCTCGCTGAAATGATCTGCAATATGGCAGGGTAAAGAAGAGAGTATTCCATCTTCATTTCGCTGAGCTTTTCCTTGATATCATCAAACTGCCGACAATTCCAGCACTGTAATCAGGAAAGATGTGGATGCGTTTATCTTTATATTTTAGTTCACTCTTCACACGTGAAAGACGTAAAATCCACTGTTTGTCCTGGAGGCAGAGAAGTTTGACAAGGATCGGCCTTGGACCACCATTTGGCTTATCCGTTTGTAGCGTAGTAGGAGAACGATGGGCCCTTTCAATGACTAAAGGAGTCGTGAAGTTCTCTTCCCCAAGAAGTAGATAAATAAGGCCTTTCGTGAAGCCGAGGATGTCCTGACCCCCTGCTTTTTCCGGAACATGTATGAACATGTGTTTTAACCTGCTTTTGGAGTTCGGTTATATTGGTCATGGCCTCAAAGGTTTACGGTTCATAAGGAGTTTTAGCTCCTGGTTTAAATGGAGAACAAGGTATTTTGACAAGGTATCTTCTTGTTACCTTTTATTTCTATTTGTTTTGCTGTAGTAAAATTATTTCTTTGCTATTTGTGTGATTTATCTAGTTATATTTAAGTGATATGTTTATTTTGTATTTGGTTCTGATATTTTTGTTTTAAGGTTTACTCATTTTGTTGTTTGTTTGTTTTTGTTTTGTACAAGATCTCACGGTTGATCCTCTGTTTGAACACTGACGGAGTACGGGACGGTATGACGGTTTATGTGATGGACGTGTAAATAAACTACGAGGATCATCAGTTGGAGAGTCAACCTTTTTTATTGAACCAGGGAGCTACAATATCATATGTATTGAAGCAACTTCTGTTGGAATTATTTAGGTTTTTTTCATCTGTTTTTTCCTTTAAGACTAATCAGGGCCGGCTCTAACCAATTTGGCGCCCTAGGCAAGATTTCGGGTGACGACCCGTTGCATCGTAATTCTACTGCTACTGTACATACACTCATAAGGAACTTAATAGTATATCTTTTACACTATTTTATTTAATTAAAGCAATTGCATAGTCAAAATGCTTAAAGTAAATCAAAGAATCAAGTTCAAAAATATTAACTGAATATATTTTGTTTGGCTGTTGCTCGTCAGGAAGTGTACGAACTATAGCTAGGCTGTTCATTTATATTTTACCGTATTCACATGCGAACAGAGTACTACCATATGCACGCACATTTGTTTAAGCATAAAACATAATCAGCACACAAGCCCGATTCATTGCCCATACACACCTCTTTCCGTGATGGTATCTTTTAAACTTTCATTTAAAAGGGCTGCACATGAACCAAACCCACTCAAACTAATGTTTTGTTGTTAGTGTTGTTCTGGGCGTGTGTAAGGGTCTATTTGGCCCGTTTCCGCGCCGCATGAAGTCGAACGCACCTCTTGAGAAGTTATGTGTGGGGGGCGACACGTGCAGCCCCGCCCCAGATGCAGCCCCGCCTCGACCGGCAGGCTTTAGACAGGTGTACTTGCTTTCAGTTGGAGTCAGAGGGATTTCTTGCTCAGGTAAATGACTCATTGTTGTAGTTTTAATGTGTAGTATCACGATGAGCATCAGTGATGAGTGGGTGTGTCTGAGAGGATATAAGCGCGCGCATCCCTGAGCATCAATGAAACCCAACAGCAGCGCGCGCGATGGTGAGTGACCTGATCACAACTCACAACTGAATAATTATATTAATTATAATAAAGGGCTTTTTTTTTTAAAAGCAGTCATAATCAAGTAGCACATGTGTTGTAGGAAAAGACAGTAATACTTTATATGAGTCAAAGATCATGTTCCATAAATAGATTTATACCTTAAGTTTATCAAAACGCAATTTTTGATTAGTTATATGCATTTATAAGTACTTAGTAAGCATTTGGACAATTTTAAAGGAGAATTTCTCAATATTTATATTTTTGGAAACCTCATTCGACATTTTCCAAATGAAATTAAATCCAATTAATTCCAAATATGAACGGAAATCTTATTTATTCAGACTCGGAGTGCATCTTAATGTGAAGAAAAAAAAATCTGTCCCTTATGACTGGCTCGGTCACGTGTTTAACGGGCTTTGGTTTTTTCCAGTTTCTCCTCACAGTCTTGGTTCTAACGGTTCTCTGTGGAGCCGTTCTGGCGCCGGAGTCTCACACTTACCGGCGCACGGATCCGGTCACCGGGCTGCAGCTGCTGTGTGACAGGTGTCCGCCGGTAACGCGCCTGCGCGCGCACTGCACGCGCTCCAGCCAGACAGAGTGCGCGCCCTGCGGAGCGGGTCTCTTAACGGAGTTCTGGAACTACATCCCCGACTGCCTCCGGTGCGACGCGTGCTCCGATCACCAGCGGGTCGTTCAGGCGTGTAACGGAACCGTGAACACGGTGTGTGAGTGCGAGGAGAAGTTCTTCTGGGACCAGTGCCTCTGCGGGAGACACAGCGTCTGCAAACCGGGCCACGGAGTCAAAGCTCCAGGTGACTACACTACATACACCTCTAACTAATACAGTCCAACCAACCACTACATGCTTCTTGATGTGCTGGATACTCATTTATGTAAGTGAGGAAAGCAAAATTAAGTCAACTTATTTAATGATTTATTTAATTAAGTCAACTTTTTTTATTGAGATTACATAATTTAAAAGCTGATCTCTCTCTACTGATGTCTGGTTTGTTAGTAGAGGACAATTGGAAGATCTGGAATCTGAGGGAGCAAAAAATCTAAAAACTGAGAAAATCATCTTTAAGTGTGCAATATCATCACAAAATTGCCAGAAATAAATAAATGACACATTATAACTTTATCTGTAAATTCATCCTCGGCTGGTGTTCTTCCAGGTTTGCTGGATTTATTTACAGAAGATAGTGACGCGGTGTCAGCACAGGAAGAGGTTTAGCGAGAGAGCTGGGCTGCAGCGGTCACGGAACTGACTCGCACAGAAGTTCCAGCAGCACTGCACTAACACTGTACTGCAGTAGAGGAAGGGAACGATGGAGTGAAATCATATGGAGAGACAATATACTTCCCGTTATTAATTTCTTCCTTTTTATTAATTTTCCTTTCCTATTAATGTTTGTTTTAATCATACAACGAATCAGTATTTAACTCATTAAATTACATAAAATTATTAAATATGTTGAACTGATTGATTTAAGGAGTAAATGCCTTTCACAGAAGTCTCTTGACTGTGTGCTTTATGGTCCAGCCGGGCCACCACCACATAAAGGCCTATATACAGCTCTGGAAAAAAATAAAAGATCACTGCACATCAGTTTCTTTTGGGTTTTATTCTTAAAACTGTTTATCTCATTAATACAAAACAATGCACGTTTGTTTAATGTTTTGAGAACTGGCGTTTTTGAATTTTTTTGAGGATAGAAGCAACTTGACGCTCACTGAATCCTTGTGCCAGGAAAGCTAGGATTGAGCCCTTCTTTATATCCCCCAAATAAAATAATTTTCAATTATTAAAAATAAGTAGGCAACTGTGTACATTTAGACTCTTAGCCCCCAAGAGATGCACACGGTATGAACGAATGTAGTGAATGAGCACAAAATTTCACAAACAGAAAACAATGACTGAGAAATTGTTTTCCTACTTTTTTGGACAGATTAAATATTCTAGGCCATAAATAGATCTAATAAAATAATTTTTTTTTTTTTTATACAAATAGTAATAAAAATATTACTAAATTACTTGAATTGAAGTAATATTAAAATAGAACCCTCAAAAATATCAGTCAGGCTAATTTGACTTATATATATATATATCTCCTTGCTCTCTCCACTTTCTAACATTGACTCTCCTAAATAAAAGCTCAAGTTAAACAGGTCTTATATGTTGCACCGTGGCTGAAATGTTTCATATTTCATATCCATATTGAGTTCCGTAAAATACTAATCAGACTGTCTGCATCACAAATGACTCCATCCTGTGAAATCTTTGACTCATCTCTCCAGTAGAGGTCTCTCCCCTCTCGCTCTCTGTGCTCCTCTTCCCTGACTCCTACAGGTTAATGGGGATGGAGGAGTGATTATTATTTCCTGAATGAGCTCAGCTCGATTTTTCAGAGCTAGAACGAGTGACAGAAATTAACATTATGCTAACAATTTAAGTTAGTGCGCTAGCCAGGTTTTTATTTACCAAAATTGTTCATTAACTACATGGGACTCTCTGCTGTTAGCTGGAGCTAACTAATTGTTACTACCAGCCAGTGAAGACTTACTTTCTAAAAAAACTTGCGTATATCCATGATTTCTTGCTGTTTGCAGCATGTACGCTAGTGTGTCCGCAGGTGTATACGCGCGGAGGGGAAAGTAGCAGTGAAAACGCGGACTGGATTTTCAGTAATGCGGATGTCCCGTGTGAACAACTGGAACGGATTGGATAACGAAGCACTGACGCTACCTTAACAGTGTAAAGTGAAAGGGACCATCCGAGTTATGATCATATTTATGTGAATAGCGACAGGTTTAAATTATAATTTCTTTAAACTCATATTCCCGCATCTTTATATTGAATTTGTCTGCAAGTTCTGTAAAAAAAAGAAAGAAAGAAAGAAAGAAAAACACCAAATTATTTAGGGGGGTTTAAAAGTAGTTTAGCGAGGCTTCAGCACCCCCAAAATATTCATATTTCTGCTGTTGTCTCTCAACAACATCACTGCTGTTAAGAGATGATTAGGCCAGCCCAGTGTGTAGTAACTTCAATAAAGATCAGTCTACTACATGTTGGGAGTTGAATTTAACCTTTAATTTCTGTTTACCTCCGTTACAGCAACAAACATGAGCACTGCAAACCTTCTGCATAAGATGGCCTACTTTTCTTCAACTAACTTACAGACAAGAACACAACACTTGTAATACAATAAGGACACCTTGTGGTCACTGCAGGATACTACACTGTCAGTGTGGAAAATGAACCAACCAAAAAATGAAAAATTGTATGCCAGATTACTGGTTCATCATATTTTCATTGGCATCATAAAATTGAAAACCCATTAATTAGCAAAATGCGTTTATCCAGACGACTGGTTTCAGTTAGTAATTTCAGAGCATGACAATTTTTGCTACATTTTAAACCAACAATTATCTACTCAACTCATAAATGAATGAATGGAATAATTCAAACACCTTAAACCAACCTTTTCTCACTAACCAAAAAAAATCCAATCCAGCAGAAACAAGAAATAAGACCAAGACACATAAAGATAATGATAACATTTTATTAGTTAAAAGATCTGTACAGTTGCTTCTTCCTGAGAATAATTTATATCAATGACAAAATGGATTTCACGATTGTTCTGTACACAAAAGTAACTCTAGTCCGAACTCAAACGGGTCGCTTCAACCCTAGTGTGTGTGTGTGGTAAAAAAACAACAACATGGCATGATTTGACAGAATGAAGTCAGAAGGCAGCTTCGATTATAACAATTTCTCAATATGTGCTTCAAGTGACTGATATGTGACTATACTCGCTTCGTAATTTCCCTCTGTTTCATACAATAGCTGTGATTTCTTTAAAACATCTGTTAAATACGACTGTGGTTTGGCTTGGTGAGTCTGTACACGAGAGCGGCGTCGAACCCCTGAGTTTCTCAGAGGATGTTGTTAAAGCACCTCGATCGCCCAAGTCTGAGATCAACTATATAAAATCATCTGTGTAGCCTTTGGATCATTGGAAAACCGTTTTTTTTGGGGGGGGAGTTCGTTGGGTTCCAGTTTCTCCAGCGCTGAGAAAAGTTTAAGACCAACATTCGTTTCTGGATACAAAATAAAACGCGGCGCTGCTAGCGGTTATAAAACAATATCCTCTGGGCTCCAGCAGTCTCTGATGATCCAGCATCAGGAGTCAGGGGTCAGTGCGGCCGGCCGTGGGCCAGCATCTTCAGCCGGGCCTGGTCGATGACGTCCAGCAGGTTCTTGGCGTCGACCGCGAGCGCGTGGGCCGCCGTCAGCATCTGTTTCTTGTAGTCCTGCTGCAGGCTGGTCAAGACGTACTGCTGCGCCAGACGCATCTTACTGATGAGCTCCGCCAGGTCAGAGTTCAGCAGCTTCTGAGCCATCTCGATCTGAGATAAACACACACATGCTCAGTGGAAAGAATGTGTTCAAAACAGGTGATAAACGAACATCATTCTGTATTAATGCATGGTTTCCTGACAACTGCAAACCTCTGGAATCATGAATAATAACCGATATAAAATGTGTAAAATAAAATTATTTTTACTTGCTTTTTTTATTACATTTTGTATGAATACACAACATCATTTTAATATTAAAAAAAAATATATTATTTAGTAATCATAATAAATATAATAAAATAATAGTAAAAGTAGTGATTTACATGTAAAAATGACTAAATAATACTATAATTATTATTATTATTATTACATAATATAAATTATAAAGTTTTATCATGCATCATGAATTTACAATATAATATTCTGGGAGTTGGAAAAAATATAATTTATAATTATGTTATAATGTTAATAATGTTCTTAGCATGCCGTGTTTTGTCATTTTTATTTGTATTCTAAATATTGATACTGATATATTTTATTTTGTATTGCAGTTGTAGCTTTATTTCAGTTCAGTATTTATTTATTTCTAATATTTTATTATATTCATGTTCCTTTATTGTTTTTATCTAATATTTATGTTTTATTGTATGTTATTTCAAGCGTTAGGTTTAGTTTTAGTTAATAATAATAACATTGTTGCAAAAATAGTATATGAAATATATAATATAACAGTATGTAGGGCTACAACAAATTTATATATATATATGTATATATAAAATTTACATTGACATTTAATCATTTCGCAAACGTATTTATCCAAAGCGATGTAAAATACATAAACGGGATTACATAAAGCAACTCTTAAAAAAAAAAAAAAAAAAAAGATTTATAATAATAAAAAAATAAAAATAAATAATAAGAACAATATATATATATATTGAAGCACTAATAAAATGATTAATTCAAAGCAAATGATGTAATGGTTAATGCTACAAAAATAGAAGAAAAAAAAAAAATGAAATGAGAGGTGAGTGTGAGCGTGAAGACGTGTCTGACCTCTCGGTGAGTGCTGGCCGGTAACACTGGGATGGTCTCGTCCACCGTGGCTAGTAAAGTCCTGAGCGCCAGTCCAACGTCCTGAGAGACAGCAGACACACTCATCAAACACACGTCACACACACACAGTCAGCACAGCATCCCAGCATGCCCTGCTCCTGACCTTCACCATGGGGACGTACTCCTCGGGCGGCGCGGGCTGGATGCGGCTGGACATCTCGATCACGGCCTTCACCAGTCCCGTCACGTTCTCATACACCTTGTCATTGGAGCGGTCCAGGTTTGCTGTGGGAGGAGGACTGATCTCCTGAGGCTGGATCTGAGTGAACACACCAGCAGAACAACACTGAAGATACGGGTGCTATTTAAACATAGATCAGATCTGAATTATTAGGTTTTAATAAGAACATCTGCATTAGAGCTTAAAGAGCTCAACACTGAACGTTTTTATACTCATGTCCTTTTCATTCATTTTCTTCATTTACTCATTTGTATGACTTTTTCAGACTTAATTTTTTTTATTAATGGTCAGATAACATACAGGTAAACATACAATATTTAATCTTCTTTAGTAAAAACATTTCAACTGTATTATTTGTTACATTGTCAAAAAAATTTGGATTTAATTTAAGTAATTTATAAAGTGATTTATGAATGACACAATCAGAATAAATTTGTAATTCTATGACATTACATGACAGACATTTTTATTGATAAATCTAAAATGACTTATAGTTCTTTGAAGTGAAAATAATAGTCATTTCATGTTTTTAGAAAATATTTTATTTTCATTTTTTTTTATTAAAAATATTTGTTTTTCCATGATTTAAATTAAAGAATTATAAGTCAATTATAAATACGACGATCACAATAAAAGTGGATGGCTGTAATAATTATAATTGCTAAATTTATAATCATAGATTCGTTAAAATAAATATTTGTTTCAGTTCTTCATTTGTTTAATCAACATTCTGTTTTATAAATAAGTCATTTATAAATAAAACAATCTTTTAAAGATTTGAAAAATCTCTCATTATGTACTTTGTGTACAATTGACCCTTTGCTAAGCCCCGCCCTCCTTAGTTACAGTTGCTACGCCTGCCAAGCTTTCGCGTCTGGCATGTCTATTACAGTATGTGAGCACCAGTGTCAAACAATCCCAAGGAGATAATCAGTACAGGAGAGATATCTGAGAGAGCACTGCCGCATGCATTCGAGGGGTATATCCACCACATAATATGCAACCGATTAGAAAATAATTGAATCAAAATTGATTCCCGCGCCTGTCTATGGTGATTGGTTTTCGGGCGTGGATTAACGAAGGGTCAATTAAAACAGATTTTTCAGCACTGTTGACTTTAATCAGACGAGTGTGAGAAGACAGTGTCATACATTGAATCACAGACACACACACACACACGGGTCTTACCCTCCAGGGCTACGTGCAACAGTGCAGCATAAAGCAGGTGAGCGTGTGTGTTGTGGAGGGAAGCGGGATGCAGGGAAACAGAACAAACGATTAATAACTCAAAACAAGCAAACAAACCAAAACTGATAAAATCATGCAGCTTCCAGTTCAGAGGAGGTGTGTTCGTAAAGCAGATGTTTCTGATGTCAAACCACATCCCCACCAAACACGATCTGTTAGTTCAGCTTCTCCTTTAATACTGTAATCTTCAGAGCGTTAGGATTCCCTCCAGAATCTGCTGTCGTAATGACTTTCACCTCTTACATAAGAGCTAAGAAAAAACACAAATGCATACCTCTCCAATAGATTGGCAATGTGCTAAACAGTGTAGTTATTAATATATTTTTGATTAGTATATACAGTTTATTTATACAGAGTGAGGTCACTAAGTATTTGATCCCCCTGTGATTTGTCAAATTCTCTTACTAAGAAATCATGAAGGGGTCTACAATAAACAGCACATGTTCATTTCCACTGAGAGAGACAGAATCTAGAAAGAACAATGCTGAAATCCCATTGTATGATTACTGTGTCAAATAAGTATTCGATCACTTGAGTCAAAGGATGTAAACATTTGGTACAGAAGGTCAAACGGTTCCTGTAGTTCTTCAGCAGGTCTGCACACGCTGCTCCATACAGTTCTTCTCTAGATCTGTCAGGTTCTGGGGCTGTCGCTGAGCAACACAGAGTTTCAGATCCCTCCAAAGATTTTCTATTGGATTTAGGTCTGGAGACTGGCTAGGCCACTCCAGAACCTTGATATGCTTCTTACG
>JAUMHG010000065.1:17964263-17983453 GCA_032359395.1 Enteromius anoplus
TTAAAGTTATTCTTGTCTCCGTGTCCTGCCTGCCGTGCCACTCTGCCTTTCCGAGTTCTAAGGAAGCGAGAGCGCGAGCCCAGCGCGCCGCATCGTGACAATAATGAATGTATTATTACATATTTTATTAATACTATTATAATTACTACTATTAATAATAATAATTATTATTATTATTATTATATTTTATTTTAATATAAAATAAACACAAATATTGCAGCCATACAAATCAGGGTTAATATAAAATATGTAGTACTTAAAATAAAATAAACTTTATAAAAATAAATAATAAACTTATTTTTATTTATACTAGCAGACAAAAAAACAAATCTAATTTTCATTAAGTTGACGCACTAAAAGAACTAGAGATAAAACTGATAAAAACTGTATTCTTTACATATATATAACTGATAAAAATATATAAAAATGACAACAAAAAAAAAAACAAAAAAATATGGCGAAGCGTGAACTGTGTGATAAATTTCCTCGTGTAACGAAGCCGTGTAACATATGAGCAGATGAAACAGCAGACACCTCGCAGATGGACTAACAGAGCAGCATCATTCATCCTTTCACACAAGATTAAACATCTCTCTGGCTGGTTAAAGCTGGTTTAGGTGGTTGACCAGCAGGGTTTTCAGATGGTCAACCATCATGACTAATCTGGTGGAGAGGTACGGGTTGGCTAAGCTTTCTGCTGATCTTCTGAGCACAGATTCAACTCCAGAGCACACTCAGGACTGAAGGATGCTGGGAAGCACTGATATTTTGAGGCACATTCCCATCAGCAGCATTCCTACAATCCCAGACATCCGCTTATCTGCCGTTATCACCATCACAAATATGAACCACACCCGGCACACAGATAAACAAACGTGCAAGAACAAACACACACGGCAGCACGGTTACGCAAGTCAGTGCGGGTGCTTCCAATTTTCATTTCCCATTACTAAACTAATCTAATAACAGATAAAACATGAGTCCCAGTGAGATCTGAGAAAAAGACAGACATACACCACCATTTACAGATCTGAGACAAAATCGTTTAGAAGTGTCCTGTGTGTGACCCTGCACCACTAAACCAGTCATAAGGGTCAATCTTTCTAAATGTAGACACCAAAGATGAATGAAGAAGCGTTCCATTGATGTAGGGTTTGTTAGGACAGGAATAATAATCCAAAACAAACATCAAAATAAACACAAGAATTAGTCACTGAGCACAAAACGAAGCGTTCGCCATGTCTGTCCAAGTCCTCGGACCTGAACCCTGAGTGAGGTGAACTAAAGAGGAGAACCAACATGGAACTGGTATTCTCAAGGGAGTGATTCTGCATGAAGGAGTGGTCTCTTTTCTCTTATCAGGTGTTCTCCAAACTCTTCAGGATCTACAGGAGAAAACTCAGAGCTGTTGTCTTGGGAAAAGGACGTAGCAATTATTCTGTGCCAATAATTATGGGTAACATTGGAGAAAAACATTTATTTCATCATGAGTTGTATGATATCCATAAAAATGATTAATTGATGAAAGGATAAATGTTTATTCTAAACTTGTATACATACGTACAAGACATCATTGAGAGTGTTTTGTGTACTGAATGAATTTTAAAGATCAATATGTCTAGGGGTGGGCGATACACCGGGAGACTCTGTTAACCGGTAGAAATTTGTCAACCGATAGAGATTTTGGTCTATCGTCTTAATCACGGTTGAGATCACGTGACGTTGCACGTTACGTAACCACCTAATACACATTAACTTTGTCAATGGGAGAAGCAGTGTTGACAACTTATCGACTTTAACGCTAGGTTTAGTGACTTTTCAGACCCCCTTGGTGACATTTTTCCAAAAAAGCGGCTAGTGACAAATCTAGCGACTTCTTGGGCAAACTAGCCTGGGCCCGCCCGTACTTCCTGTGACGCTACATTCTATTTCGCGAGCAAAGTTAGTCTGGCCAAGCTGCCGTTTGAGAGCATTTCAGATTCCCAAAAAAAGTGTGAACCAATGAGAGACGAGCTCCCCCGCCCCCGGCACGACTGAGGCGGATGTAACGCGATGACGCAGCAGTTCTGCGGCTTTCAAACATGGCGTCTACCGAGCAGCAACAATCGTTCGTCTCTGCTGTTGCAGCTCTTTTAGAAATTTTCATGACAGGTTTTCTTTAAAAACGGAGCAGAAGTTATTAAAGTAAGACATTCTCCTACTGCTTTAATGAAGCTAGCAACAATTGGATACGGTCGCTACGCATACGTCATCGGAATGAGTGGTCTGATTGGTTATAGATTCATCCAGTAGTATACAGAGGCATCTGATGGACGCAGGTTAAGCCCGCCTCCCAGAAGGCAGCTTGGCCAGACTAAGCTCCTATGAGCTTTATAGTGGCGGAAGCCAGGCTAGGGCAAACCTCAGCGAGTCTCTGGCAGTGCCGCGCACACGCAAGCTCTTGTTTTCCCAGCGAGAGCACCTCTCGGTGCAGCAGCGGTGAGTTCGCTTACATGTGACGAAACCAACAACGAGGAGATTGTAAAGAAAAAAGGTGTATCGAGTGTGATGTGGAATTGGGTTGGGTTTAGGAAAAGTGATACGAATGAGACGAACGTGATTTACCAGGTATGCAAGAGCACTGTGTTAGCAACGCGGTGGAAACGGGACATTCTCAACGCTTAACGTCAAATATGCTTAATGTGGCTTAACGCTCCTAAAAACTGACGAGGGAAGCCCACATTTCTGTCAAACCTTCCATGTCATAACCATTAACTACTGTCACAACAACGTTAAGCGTTTTAAAATGTCCCGTTGAGACGGCTATACTGTCTGGCAATGTTAGTACATGTTGTTCTGAGGAAAAAAAACCCATTGAACTTACAGTAAACAGTATTTTCAGATACAAATTGCGTTATTGTGATTTATATTGTTATCGAGGTAGAAAATTGCTTCTACCGTGATAGAAGATTTTGGTTATATCGCCCACCCCTCTCTGGACTGGATGTCTTCATTGTTATAGTAATGAGAAATGAATGAGAATCGTCACTGAGAACCATCTGGACACATTACAGTGATGAGAACTACATCAAAATAAAGTCACAGTGCAATAAAGTAATAATGGTTGTCGTGAGATTCACCCTGCTGGAGAAATCAGCTTTCATTCAGGCTTTATACCATATATGATGCCTTTCTTTGTGCTTGAGGGTGAAATAATAACAATTAACTTTATTTTATATAGATCATATCAAAGCTCTTTACAAAATATGAGCCAGGCGGATTCTTGAACGGCACACACACACACATCGAAGTGTCAGTGAATGAGCCATTACACCCTCAGAATCACGTATGACACACACACACACCTCCGTCTGTCTGCCTCAAAACACCAAAACAATCAGAGTCAGAAGTCAACCACAAGACACTTTTAGATGCCAAAGTAAACTCAACAAGTTACTACAAGTCGAGTGTCCTGTAGTGACCTCATGTTAAGAGCTAAAGTTCATGTAGCGATCTGAATACTAGCACGGTTCAGATAAACCATCACTATCATCCCAGACTCTTTAACTAGATTTATATAGACTCTAAACAATCAGAAACCATTTTAACATATACACTAATGACTCCACAAATACAGTAAAAATTGTAAAAATATTATTACAATTTAAAAGAGCTGTTTCTATGTGAATATCTGTTCAAATATAATTTATTCTTATGATTAAAGCTGTATTTTCAGCATCATTGCTCCGGTCTTCAGTGAGTCCTGATCCTCCAGAAAACACTCTAATATACTGATTTACTGCTCCATAAAGATTTTTTAATATTATCAGCGTTGAACACTGTTGTGTTGCACCTATATTTTTTTGTGTCATTTTATTTTCACTATTCTTTGATGAATAGGAAGTTCAAAAGAGCAGCGTCTATTTGAAACAGACATCTTTTGTCACTTTTGACCAATTTAATGCAGCTTTGCTGAATAAAAGAATACATTTCTTTCAGAAAGAAAAGCAGTAGCATAAACAGCCGTCTACCTGAAGCTAATGTCTGTAAATGCAAGCTATGAGCATCAGAGCGGCTCGTGACAGTCGTACCTGTGAGAAGAAACGGCCAACAAACACACGGCACAGCAGAGTCATGAGACACACGTCCATCTCTGTCCAGGATCATGAAAAGAAACGTGCGGAGCACAGAAACACACGTCTGTGCCTGTTACAGCTCAGGGATATCTGACACACACACAAACACTCAGACATACAGTAAACTCTCATCGCTCCAGCCGTGGGTGAGTCATGTTTGCCTGCATGTCATCACTGTTGTCTCATCATATTCTGCCGTCCAGGTGCGTGGGGGCGGGGCTTGAGACAGGACACACCCCTAAAACCATTCACGCAGTACAAATACTGTACTAAAGCTCTCCTCAAAGAGAATCTGCGACAAACATAGTGAGCTTGTTTGCTGTATGCTGTCGCCTGAGTGAACTCAAACGTGAATTAAACGGGGCTAAGCTGAAGGAAATCTTTTCACATCGCTAATGACTTCACAATCTTTAATGTCACAGTTCAGTCTTATTCAACCGCTCCGTGGCCAAACGACCACATCCACAAGTCTGCCCTGTGAAAATGACTCATTTCAGGCGATTGCATGGAGGTTTCGATGAATCTAGGAGTCGTGACTCATTCCTGACGGCATGAGACGAGTCTGAGCGAAGGAATCGGACAGAAATCACGAAAAGATAGAGACAAGAGAGAACGGATAAGAGCAAAAGAGGAGAGATGAGAGAAAACAAGAAGAGAAGTAATGAGAAGATGAGCGTAGTATGAGCTGAGGGCAATGAAGAAGAAAAGAGATGAGAGTCAAAAAAAGAAAGGAAAACAGAAACAACAAGATGAAATGACAGCAAAAGAGAAGAGGAGAGACAAGTAAAGACAGCAAAGAAAAGAAGAGATGTGAAGGGAAAGAGCAAAAGAAAAGGGATGAGAAGAGAGCAAAGAAGAGACAGAACGAGAGTAAGTGAAGAAACGAGAGTCTTGAGAGACAAAGTGAGAGCAAATGAGAAGAAACAAGAGATGGAGAAGACATGAGAGGAGAAGAAAAGGAGACAAACTTAGATGATGTGAATAAATATACAAGACGAGCGGAAAGAGCAAAGAGAACAGAGAAGGGGTGAGATGAGAGCTATAACCAATTAAGAAAAAAAACCCAGTAAGATACAAAACAAGAGCAGCAGAACAAAGATAAGGGAAGAAAAGAATAAAAGGAGAAGAGATGTGATGATATAGGAGCAAAAAAAGAAGCAAGGGAGAAGAAATGAGAGAAGATGAGTGCAGAAGAGAGGTATGAGAGTCAGAGAGGAGAAGAAATGAGAGAAACAGATGAGAGGTTTACTGCAACAGAGAAGACACGAGAAAGCAGAAGATACGAGAGAAGAGTAAAAGAGATGGGCCTCTGTTAACACGCATCACACACCCCCGTCCCAGAACAACCATTAAACGCTGCTAAACATTTGATTATTAGCCATTACACATCACCTGCTCGTCAGGGGTCGGATTACATCAGACATATTCTCCAGATCCACACTGTTCTCAGAGATTCCTCAGATTTACTGACACTGATCAGACATCATTGTCTTTCTATCTAAACGACCCCAGTCAACATCACTTTACTCATCTTTTCATCATTTTAAACTTCTTTTTGCCATCGTCATGCATGCACTTTAACATTGCATAATAACTGCAAACAAGTGAAAATGGGAATTGAAAAAATGAACCTCATAATACAGCATATTCTCCGGAAGGCTTTACTGAAGCTGAAGAGAGGAATCGGCTTTGAATGCAGCAAGAGGTCAAGATGTAGTTACACACAGCTCTGAATCTGTGAGCTAAAGCTTAGGGAATGAAGTAATGGAACGTAATGAGTGTGTTTGCTGCAGGATTACTTGATGTTCGCTTTAGTAAGCCGCGGCTGAAACGCTGACTTACAATTCATTTAACCTGGAGCTGAAGCAGCTAAATCCAATCAAACAATTAGAATTAATAGATGTGTTTTTCATTTTCAAATCAAATTTTCTCTCTCCATGATTCCTTGAATTAACACACAGAGTGAGTCTTTGTGAGTCTGTCAGTCACACAAGAGTCAATAAGATTAAGACTGAACGAGTGTTTGACTGATGGACAGCGTCAAGAGCAGGTGCTGAACACACACACAAGAAACCTCCTTCACAGAAAAAAAAGCAAAGCAATAAATAAAATAAAATTCATCTTAATGATATTGCTTTTAAAACCGGTTTATGAATAATTAATGACATTGCCTTTGTAAAATTAGAAAAGCATTGGCTAAACATTATAAATTATGTTGCTGTTAGGCTGTTTGTACTAATGCCAAATAATGTTAGAAAAATAATAAAATATATTTAAAAAAAACCTGTAAAACCTTAATTTTTTTTTTTTAATTAAATCTAAATAAAAAATTTATTAAATAAAACATAAAATAAAATAAGAATAAAAACATTTTAAAAACAACATAAAACAAAAATAAAGAACCGGTTTATGATTAATTAATGACATTGCCTTTGTAAAATTAGAAAAGCATGGGCTAAACATTATGTTGCTGTTAGGCTTTTTGTACTAATGCCAAAGTGTGATGTTAATTCATGTTTAAAATTAAATATTTGAAAAAAAAAAAAAAAAAAAACCCTATAAAAAATAAATAAATAAATCTAACTAAAACATTTATTAAATAAAACATAAAATAAAATAAGAATAAAAACATTTTAAAAACAACATAAAACTAAATTTTAATAAAAATATGAGCACAGAAAAGAATATGATGCAATTCGAGGAAAAAAAGATGAGGAAAAAAAAAACTAAATAATTGGGGAAAAAACAATTAAAAGTAGATCAAACAAATACAAAAAAGACAAAAAGAAAAAAAAAGATCCTATTAAAATAATAAATGAAAGATTCAAACAAAAAATGTATTACACAAAGGTTCAAAAACAAAGCAAACAAAAACTAAACAAAACAAATTACAATTGAAACAGAATAATAAAATAAAAAGATAAAACAAATAAAAACGAAATTAAAAGCAAAATAAAATGAAATACATACATATATATATATATATATATATATATATATATATAAACACACAAGAAATAAAACTTCAAAACTGCTCATTCTTCAAGAAATGTAGAAAGAAATAATAACACGTTTGTCAAAACGCTTCCACCTACTAAAACATGACTGACTGCACAACACAACACCCCCATCACAAACCCTCCTCAATCAGACGGTGATCCTGGACAGAGGTGTACCTGCGGCCCAGCACGAGGGGAAAGGACTGCAGCGTGTCTTCTCCATGAGCACGGCTGACCGTCTGTCCGAGGCCGAGCTGAGGGTCAGCCAGCACCCGCTGCTCTCAAACACCCTCATCAGACCCGCCGCACTAATCCACACACTCGCAGAGGAGCAGATGGTGTGTGTGAGGCTCTTCCTCGCCGAGGAGACTGAGCCGATCCAGGCAGGGAAGGCCAGAGAGGGCTCCAGGGGGAGGGGCCACACCAGCCTCATTAATATGCAAATCCCACACTCACTTCCCTCAACAGAGGATGTTTACCAACCCAACCACGACTGCAAATCACCGCTGACCTGCGTGCCTTCTCACTGCTTCTGTCCCCGAACGCATTTGTGTTTCCCAGCATGCTCCCTGCGTGTTTTCTTTACACTGCAGCCCCGTAATAAAACCTATTGAGCTGCCTTGCTCTTTACTGACTACACAGGCAGCTGCCTTCTTAGTGACCACTGACACAGTTATTGTTCTCAACCATACTATAGTTTTATTATTATTATACACACATTACTATTTAAATAATTTTTGTTAGTAATTGACAATCAAAATATATGCAAAATAATTGTTAAATATTATTACATTATTATTGTTGTTGTGTAGTAATTACTATTACAATAAAAAATAATTCAAAGACAAAGAATAATAATAATAATAATTATTATTATTACTACTATAAATGCAAATATAATACAAATTTAAATACGTGTATATTTTATTTGAACATCTGCGTTATGTAGATTATGTATATCATTAATTAAAATGATGATCCTAAAGTAATAATTATATCAATTTATATTAACACATCAATACTGACAATTAAATTAGTTTCAGTAATTAATAGTAATAGAATTTAAATAATATTAACTTTGATTTTTAATCATAGTGATATTAATACTATTTGCTATTGAATAAAATATAATTATAAGTTTTTCTATTCATCATCCATCATTCATATATTTATACTAATAAACACTTTTAAAAAAATTTAAGAATGTAAAAATGTCATGAATATATTATAATTATTTTTAAAAAAATATATTATGTATGATTACAACAAGAAAAGAAATAATCAAAAAAATAAATAGGCAGCTCAGAAATGAAATGCTCACCTGACACAGTGAAAGCATGGTTAAACCAACATCTTCTAAGTGCTACAGCACAAATAAATCTGATTTCACAAGACACAAGTGTGTGTGTGTGTGTGCATCCCAGATCCATTTTGGAGAAATCTGGGGTCAAAATATGCCTCAAAAATGAGCTTAATCTGAGGAAAAACACCCACTGGGATATTCTGGAGGATAAGACGATTCATAAAGTCGATCATTTTTCTGGACTTTTCAGGGCTGCTCTGAGGTTGGGGTTATTCTGTAGTCATTAGCGTGTGTGTGTGTGTGTGAACCCAATCATTGTCTTTCTCAGCAGGACATCTTCTAAAGCTCCCTCGGCTCTAAAATAAAATAAAAGTGCATATAGGACATTTTGTCTTGGCATCTAGCTGAAATAATTATTAGATTTTAGTTCACTATAAATACCCTTCTGTAAAGCCAAACTGTGCAAAATATGCAAAGCGCACTTGGTACTGTATCCCACAATGCATTGCAGAGTAGGAGAACGAACCAATCACAAATCTCATCCACAAGCTTTATCAAATCACTTTTTTATTGCAATTTTTAGTTGGGGTTCACTTCACTTAGAGATTCTTAACGCAAACTAGTTTCTAGAGTTATGAATGAGTGTTATTGTGATAACTGGACACACGGGTGGTTAACTTACAGCACTAACCATGACACACAATCACAGTGATGGGCGTTCATGAGCCCTGCTCACAAACACTAAGGGCGCCAGACAATGAGGCTGCTGGGAAGGGAGGGGTTTAGCTCTTTCCTTTACAAACCCTTCACATCCGGCCCGCTGATCTTGACAAAAGCCTTTACAAACGCCTCTGACTCCCTCAGCAGGACACACTGAGACATACTCCACGCTCCAGTGCACGCACACACACACACGGGACAGGACTACAGGAGGCAGAGTGTGTCCTTTCAGGCTGGAAATCCCAAGAGAGCCAGCTTCAGAAGACAATATATCATCAAGAAATTGCACAAAACTCAAGAGTACCATAGTCTCCACTTAAAATACACACAAGCACCATGATATTCACACGGATGTTGCGAGGAATGAACTAGAAAGAAAAAAAGGTTTAAATTAAAAAGAAAATTAGAAAAAAAATTACTTAAAAATAACGGTAAATAAATAAAACTATATTTATACTATAAATATATAATATTAATACAATTATAATACATTTTATGTTAATTTGTAAAATGATAAATTAATGACTAAATAAATACTTTATTTTAAATAAAATTTAGACAAAGCAAAAAATAAATATATAAATAATATATTTGTATAGAATAAGCTTTCTAAAATATAATGTAAAAATGAAAAAAAAATCAATAAGTAAATACAACTGCAATATATTTTATATTAATATATAATTATAAATATATATTGATTATACATCAGAATTTTTAAGTGTTTCATATATGAATACAATAATTCATTAACACAAATTTAAAACTATATATATATATATATATATATATATATATATATAAAAACACAATGTGTAAAAAGGTAAATAAAACAAATCATTATATATTTAAAACTAAAATTAAATTAAAAATATAATATAAAAAGTGAATAAATAAAATGATAATATATTTCATGAATATATATGTTTTATTATATTTATAACATAAACATAAAATAAAAAATATTTACATTTATTTTCTTAAGTTATATAATATAGAGAGAAATAAATAAAATAAAAAAATGAATCTAGTAGTGTGCATTAAGCAGTAAATAGCCTACAAGTACTGCATTTAAAAACAGACAGCAGATGCTAGAAAGCACATCTATGGAGTAATTAAACAGCGGTGTTAATGAACGAGGTGCGACGGGTAACAGATGCATCTTTAATACAACACATGCTGATAAATCAGGTGCTTCTCATCAATGTTGCACCAGCACAAACCACTCTGTTTCTAAATGCGTCACTCACACACTTCTCCTCCCAACAGAGAATCTCACCGAATCCACGACTAATTCTACACAGTTCTGTACTGGATTGATCCCTTCTGGCCAACTTTCCAGCACTTCAAACTGTATTGATCGCTCACGATTAATGGCTTGTGTTGCAGCATTCATCACGCTCTGCCATATGAATACACGCTGAGCGAGAGAAAGCTACGGTGGCCGAGAAAAAAACTGAAAAAATCGAAAAAAAAAACTAAATAACAATTCAGGAAACATAATAACAAGTCAGAACGACGAAGAAATGAAATGAAATAAAGCTTCCCAATAAAAAGACTGATCTGCTGTTCTTCCTGTATTTCTTGATTGACAGATGTCTCGTCCAGTCAGCGTCGAGTGCCGCTGTCTCAAACCATACCTTCCTCTTCCGGTTTCTCTGATTTGTCGTTGTGTTCCTGACTTGTTATGATGCTTTCAGAATTGTTCTTTTGTTTTTTTAGATTTGCGTTTGTAATTTGTTATTTTGTTTTCAGAATTGTGTTTTGTTCTGCACCTCTCAGCCACCGTAGAGATCTCATGCAAATAAATACTGACTGAAAAAGCAGTGAACATACAATTAAATGAGCATTTCCATATCATCCCTCACAATCTCTTAATAAGATCTCAAGCCTTAGATTAAGACTGCCTCGTGCATCAATTATATTCTGAATGAAGCAGAACATGACGTGCGTGAATCTGCCGTTTCCATGGCAGCGGAGACGGAGGCCCCAGACGGCCGGGGCTGCCCCGCATGGCGCCCGCAGGACCTTGAGGAATGCTCTGATGAATATTAATGCTGCCCGGCGTTAATGACTCATCAGTTCATTTCCTATCGTTACCACATCAAGACCCCGAACTAATGAAGAAAAACCCCAACACACACACAGAAGTGTTTATCATAACAAACAAGTACCAGGCTATTATGAGCCTTTTGTTTTTGGACTCTTTTACTATTTTTGAGAATAAAAGATATATATATATATATTTATTAGTGCTAGGCAATAATTAATTTTGTTAACAAAATATATATATATATGTGTGTGTGCTGTGTATATTTATTATGTATGTATATATAAAGACACAAACATACAGCATATATTTAGAAATATTTCTACGTATTTACATGTATATATTTATATAATTATTTTATATATTGATATATTTAATACACAAAATAAAAGTTTTCTTAATATATAAAAAATATACAGAGCACATGCACACATATATAATATTAATGCGATAAACCATGATATGTCCTTGCCCTGCACTAATATACATATAATATACGTTTGTATGTGTGTGTAGACGATTAAATAAATGTGCATTTTAAAAGTACTTCTTGTGATGAATTTATTTATTTATTATATTTATTTATTCTTTTTCATTTGTGTGTTTTGATATGGAGTCAATTGGTATTAATGACCAAATGAATGGTCCTCAATGACAAACATACTACCCATACCAGTAATGATGCTAAAAAAGCCAATAAATCAATGTATAAATTAATATATTAATCTATGGTAATCATTCAAAGATGTCCTGAAAGAAATACCATGCATTAATGAACCTTCTCTGACCGGTAGAATAAATTAATCAATTAAAATAAATACAAATATTTCGATTTAATAGTTACTGACTACGAAAACGACAATACTTTACATTCTCATTTGTTAACGTCAACTGACAACGAGCGACATATATTTACATTTATTAGTCTTTTTTAATGTTAGTTAATAAAAACAATGTCCATGCTTGTTCACATGGCACTAGATAATGTTAAAAGATTAATTAAAAAAAATATTAAATGCTGAACTCATCATTAATTCAGAATAATAAATGTCGCAGATGAACGGTTCAGTGTTAGGAGTTAATAGTATGTTAACTGTGGTTCATTTATTCCACCTAAATGTTGAACCCTTATAGCAAAAAAAGTTACCAGACAGAATTATGTTCTTAAATATGATAAAATCAAACAGAAATATATAGATCCATTGCTAAAAAAAATTTCATTAGGCACTACTTGTCTTCTGACACATTAAAGAACAGTGAGCTCAACAGAACAGACAAAACCCTCATCGAAGCCCTCGGCTCAGTCTCAGATGATTTAGTCTGAGTTACTCAGCCTGAAACAAACACAGCGAGAGAAAGAGTTTATGATGAAGTCACTCACCTGTGTAAAATGAAATTCTGGAAATGTCTGTGGAGAGAGAGGGAGAGAGAGAGAGAAGGGAGGTCAGGTCTTTGGTTTAGTCGTCTCAGCACATTCAGCAGAGCATGTGGTTTTATAGGTCATCTGTGAGCTCAGGGGATGGAGATATGGGATCTGCGGCGCCCCCTGTCTGTGTATCTGGGACACAACTACAGCTGAGACCACCGGCATATTCATTAAGCGCTCACAATAACCAGGTCACAACCTGAACACCATTAAGAGCTTGACTTCGCTCTCATTTAAATATCAACTTTGTTTCTGTTCAAATCCTCAGCAGAAATAAAAACAGACACAGAAAGAGGAATGCTCTGCAGTTCAGATCATTCGTGACCCTGGAGCACAAAACTGAGATTCGTACCTCATCTGGAAGCTGATAAAATAAGTTTTCACTGATGAATGCTTTGTTAGGATAGGATAAGAGATCTGGAATCTTTAAAGGTGTCCACATGAGGTTCTTAGCAATGCATATTACTAATCAAATATTCAGGTTTTATATATTTATGACAGGAAATGTACAAAACATCTACATGGAACAAGATCTTAACTTAGAGCTAATATGTACACTTTAAGGTACCAAAATGGGCCATTGAGGTACGAACACGTATCTTCTGAAAAGGTACCGCAGCAGTCACAGCTTTTACCTTTATTTCTGAGAAGCAAAAATCTCCAATTGCTCTTTGGAGAAACAGCGGAGACATTAAAGAGTTCTCTTTCTTTTCTGACGGTATTTTGACAGCCAATAAAGTCTGATGAATGCGGAGGACACAAGGACAGAAGGGACATCTGAAACCGGACTCGGCGCTGAGAACGAAGCCAGACACGAGCAGGAAGGAAACCACTCATTGAGTGGAGCTCAGTTACAAGGAAAAGCTTTATCAACTGTCAGATGCATGCACAGATCAATACACAGAGATGATTCACTGCCTCCTGTGTGTGTGTGTGTCTGTGTAAAGATATTGCATCCAGATGACAAGTTTCTGGTAAACACTGAGCAATCAAGTCAGCACGGTCTTCCTAATCCTGCTGCGCTGATTCATGCACTTACCAAACACATCAGAACATTGCAGCCTCAAAGATGACTGGT
Source organism: Enteromius anoplus (assembly GCA_032359395.1). Lineage (NCBI taxonomy): Eukaryota > Metazoa > Chordata > Actinopteri > Cypriniformes > Cyprinidae > Enteromius > Enteromius anoplus. Next base: position 17,977,955 of record JAUMHG010000065.1, read on the forward strand.
ATATTCTGTTTTAGCTTTTTTAATCAACTTATTTCAGATGGCCAACTATTTAAAAGAAAGGTTTTTTAGGAACAAAATGACCTAATTTGCACATATCCCGTTCATTAAGATCATATTGTGAGACACAAAATAACTTTGATATTTCAGCACGTGACTGCATTACAATTTAGCTTTGAACAAAAAAATGCTAAGCACAATGAATGCAGTAGAACTCATTTGCATTATAAACAACATTTTTGCTTAAATTAAAAGTGTTTTTCGCAGAAAAGCAAGATTTTATGCATTTGGTGCTCGGTGCCATTTTTCTACATTTATTTCCCCCCAAAGATTTCCGCATCAAATAACATCAGAACGAATCAGAATCAAAGCAGAACGGCGGGTTCATCAGAACTAGGTGGGTTTTTCTCCGCAGCGCTACACAACACCAGGCTGTTTGTTTGTCTATATTGGCTGATAAGTGTTTACATCTGTTGGAGACACACGAAAACACACACACACACACACACGTGCGCGCACTAAATGAACACATGTGCGCTGACTCGTGTGACTGGACAGACCAGAGACAGAGATCCCAGCGGGGAAATGTAAGAAAACAAACCACAACATCAAACACAACTACACACACATTTATCAGCTTAAACTCGTCCTTTCACCGATAACACGTTCATATCCAAGCACACATCCTGTAACATATTTCATATGATTTGGGATGGACAATATTGGATATTTAGGACACATTTAATAGCATTTTGTTGTCTATACAAAATTTTAAACACATGTTTACTGTATTGCTAAACTGATGACTGAAAAGGGATCAAATAGTATTCTTCCTAATGTACATTTATATATATATATATATATATATAATATTTTCCATATTTATATTTATCAATACATCTTTAGTTACATACATATTTACAAAAATAATGAAGATCATATTTTATTATTCTATTATGTATATACTCGGGCACTTTCAGATGCATGTTCCCAATATATGAGCCAGAGAATCCAGTTCAGATAAAAGCGCCTGTTAAATGACAGTGACATGCTCTGAGATGTCGCACGTTCTCGGTGTAAAGTTGTCAGCTCGATGCGGTTGATGAAGAATGTGAATGAGGTGAACAGATGGAGAGGCCACGAGACGAGCATCAGCTGTACGTTAACCCAGAATGAGATCCGGGTCACGGCACCAGATTCACAGATGGGCTCCTCTAGCATCTCCCATAAACCCTGGCAGCAATAACTCCGCCGTTACGGGCTCTCTTTGATGTGGACAAACTATAACAACCCAGAACAGACCGCTGCGCTCCTTTATGAGCTCTGACATCGGAGCTTAATGGATGACAGACTCGTCTACGGATACGCTCCCTCACATGTGCACTCCCTCTCGATTACACGCGCACTCCAAATAATCAATATTGTTAGCGGCTAATCGAATCTGCATGTGAATGGCGTCGCGTGGCCGCTCTATTGACACTGCGTCCGGAGATTAAAGGATCAGTGTGATTTTAACACACTTCGGTCACACTTCATATACGCTGGCGGACATCTTTAATGGATCGTTCACACATTTTACCGTGTCAAAGCCTTTCTTACGCACCAGTCTTGATGCTGTCGGCTCCATATGTCATACGCTGAGGATCAGGAAGCGATGCAAAGGTCACCAATAGAAGAGACGAGCAAGACGCCTCAGACTCAAACACCTGCCTATCAAGCCGTTCGTCTTTGAGCTCGACTGCTTATGAGAGGATGGAGTGAAAAACACAAAAGCTTTCAAACTGACCTCAGACTTTTGAACAGCAGTCTAAGCCAATATTACTGGATCTAAAACGATTTAAAGAGATTTATCGAAAGTACAATTCACTTCGTCAGGCACAAAACTACAAAAAGCACCTGAGTAATAAACCTGCGTTCAGATCTCAGTGGCAACTCATTAAAGCGCACTTACCCTTGAGGATCTAGAAATAATACGCAAGCATCTGTGTCCTAATGCAGCGAAACCGGCCCGGCTGTGATTTATTTACCGTCAACCCCAGATCTGCTGCAGAGGACAGACCACGGCGTTGTGTCTCAGCTCTAATTACTGACCGACAGAATGATGAGAGTGAAGACGGACGGAGAGAATGTCATCGACGTGACGTGGCATTAAAAAAATATATACCTGTGCATCAATACACTCACACGCACACTAACCAAAGAATGAAATCTTAGGTGACTTCTCAGTTTGCATGCACAACAGTAACTGATGACTATCAAAAATCTGCTCATTTTAATGTCGTTGCAACAAGCTGGATGGTCTGAATCCATATTAATCCGAAGAGGCCCGAGCTTTAGTTGAATTTGATTCACAGTCACCAGATTTACTGTGGATTCGATGGATATATGGGTCCTGTATCTCTCTAGAAGGCACCATATAGGATACAAGATACTGTCTGCGAGGATCAGACATCAAACGAGCAACGAGTACTACCCATAATGCACTGCGGCACCAGTGGGGGCTGCCTCTTCCCATAGTCCTCAGCGTGACAGAGAACAGCCAGGTGCTGATGCAGCAGGACTGATACAAGGTCAGAGAGAAACAGCGAGAGTGGAAACTTTTGACACGTGCTTGATTTTTGGATTGCGATGGGAAAATATTATTAACAGCACTGGGAGAGAATGCTAGTGATGATGATGAAATATATTAATAGTCCACATTTGACGCAGCTGATGTAATCTCATCGAAATGTGCAGAGAAAACGCTCTTTAGAAAATGTCAATGTCAAAATGAAATATACACACTAAAAAGAAAATGTCCGAAATATTACATCACACTGATAAAAAAGTGCTGTCAAATAATGAACTGCATGTAAAATAATGCACATGAACACTTCACTTCTAAACACAAAAGCACAGATATAACAGCGGCACGTGAGTGAACTCAACTCAACTGGATCTGACAGACGATGGAGGGCTGTTTAACACACACACGCCTCCTTCCTCTATGTCAGTGTGTGCCACTGTGAGGGGTGAGAGGAACACGCCTCATTCAAGAGCCCGGGGCAAAACAAGACTCGCACACACACACACATCCAACAGGCTCAAACACCTGCCAAACACACTCAGGCCAGCATTCATGACCTCATACACACACACACACACGCGCGCACGCACGCACGGCACGCTTCCAAGGGCAGGAAAGCAATCAGTCATAAGTAATCCAAATATCAGGGTCACAGAGTTCAGCGCATGCACCCACATCACACACGAATACAATCAAAACACAAACAATAACCACATACACACATCAATCTGCATCTGACCTTAATAGGACTGCCAACAGAAACAACTCCTAACGCTAACAATAGACTCTCTTCATTAATTATCATACATAAATATGCATATATGCATGCAGAAGCTTTCGACCAACATTTTGCTCACAGTTCCCCAAAAAACCCTGTAAAGCAGCAAACACAGATCGCAGAATCACACATATATACTTATACTTATAAAAAAATGGTAAAATACTCAAACCAGTGTAACCATTCTTATGTAATCAATAAAAGTTGTTGTCCTATGATAGATATAGATTGGTAAAATGGACCAGAAAGGCTTTGGATCAATGGTTGCCATTGTATACGCTTAATTTCACACGTTTAAATGTTACTCAGTTACTCTGCAGCGAAGCTCGTCCCGATTCGATTATTATGATGCAATTAAAATCTAATAAACAATCATTAGTGATGCATAATATATCATTGATTGCTTCGGTCTCAACATATAACAGCATTTTTAAATCAGTTCAATAAGACTGATTTTGGACACAGAATACATAAACATAAGTCTTTACAATGTGTTTACATTTACAGATTTCAAGAATGCTTAAAATAAATGAATAATTACAATTGTGCAACAGTGTATTTATTTATGATACTGGTTATCATTTTAAATTATAAGAGGAAAAAAAACAAAACAAAAAACTAGTTATCGGTATCAATATCGGTATCGGTACATAATCTAAACCATCTCAAAATAAGAAAAACATTTAAGAGATGCACCGCATATATCGACCAATATTTGCATTTTACACGTTTAATGTAATTAATTAATTAGTAAAAGAAAATACATGTAGTTTTTGTTTTCTAAAACAAGTACTAAACAGTTAACCATATTATTTTATCATTTAATGCAATATATTGCAAAGTTTTGATGTCATACTTATGCAATTAAAATCTATAATTAACTGGAAAATAAAAATGTTCCAAATTCTAAAGGCGCATGCTATTTGCAATAAAATGCATTGCCAATGTAATATAAAACGCTCATATACACACATTAAATATTGTACATGCCAATTTAAAATAACTATATTTTATAGCATTATTTTAATTTTTCAGCCATTATACATTTATATTAGGTATATTCTATATATTATTATATATAAGATTTAAAGTCTGTACCTGTCTAATGACCAGTATCATTATACACCGTGATGCTTCTCCAAAGAGATCAGACAGTTTAGTACATCACGATGTGTTCAAACGATTAACTATGCATTTCAGCAAAAGTAGTTTGCAAACTTGCAACATTCAAACTAAAATACAATTTTCCCATTCAGACCTTATGAGCAGAACTCATTACAGCGTGTGGAAGCGGAAGCCTCTCTCTCTCCCCGTCACTGAAAACACACACACACACACGCGTTCAGATGTGGCCGTGCGGAGCAGCAGGAAAAGCTCTTACCGTGGTACAATCCTTCCATTAAAGACGAGGAATCGTAGTCCACCACGAGTGCTCTGTAGTATCCGACAAATACACTTACACACACGCGCAAGTTAAATCACAGCGGTCCGGCACACAAGCATAGTAGTGCGAGAAAAACTGGATCCGGCATGAAGAGGAGCGTTGGCGGTGTGAGCGCGTGCAGAACGAACCGGGGTCTTTGTCTCTCGCTCGCTGCTCCAGAGAAAAGATGAGAGGAGAAGCTCGAGGGGGAGGGAGAGAGAGAGAGAGACACACACACACACACACAGAGAGAGAGAGAGAGAGAGGCTCTGGTAACCGACGGTAACGGTGAGATCAGCACATCTCCACCCCCCTCATCACGTCTGAGTAAAGCACAGCAGACTGCAGCTAACTTTCTGCAGCGCTGCAGTTCACGTTATTCACTATATGTTCTCTTTCTTTCTTCAGTGACCACATGTGATGCATGGACAGCGGCGGTGAATTATAGTGCGGAGCCGACACTGAACACCAGAAACATGGACTGCTGAAGCCCTGGGAGACGTTTTAATCTCTGGAATCTCATTTGCGCTTGAGTTTAGTTTAAAAACAGCAGATTTAATGTCCCTGACATTACTACTACAGCATTTATGAATCTTAATCAATGCTAATTTGCATGATTAAAATGAGTTGATGCACTGTGAACTGACATGAAGTGAAGGCTGTCAAGTCAAGTCAAGTCACTTTTATTTATATAGCGCTTTTAACAATACAGATTGTAGCAAAGCACTGAACATT
>JAUMHG010000065.1:18016153-18035103 GCA_032359395.1 Enteromius anoplus
GAACAGCATGCAATTTATTTTGGGTATGCCTTTTTTAGGCGTTTTAGGCAAAATTTGTAGGATTTCTAAGAGGTTAAGCCTGTAATTTAAAGACCAAAAAAATAAAAACCACTTGTTTTTTTGTATGTCATGCAGCTGTTAACTGAAATATTTGTGATGATACCTTATGATCATCCGCCATCTTCCTCCCAGCCCACATCTCTTTGATCATCAGGTGCCAAAGGTCACACTCTGACTTTAGATTGGCCTCGAACGTCTCCTTCCTAACGGAGGTTTTGATCTTCAGCGTAGGGATCCTCAGCAGAAGGAATGGAGCAGACGATATCTTCAGGTCCTGGATGAGAAGAATAAAGTGTTTCATGACCACAGCTGAGCTGGAAACAACGAACCCTGTGCGGAGCGATCCTGACCTCAATGTCTCTGAACTTGGTGATCTCCACGTATCCCGGCCGGCCCTCCGTCAGCAGGAAGAGCCTGCGCTGGGTCATGGCGATCTTCCCCACGCCATGGCTGGTCTTCACCGATGAAGAGAGCTTGTACACACACTCGTCCGTCTCCAGGTGCTCCAGCACCACCACCGGCAGATCCACGTCCTGAGCCGCTGCCTCCGTCTCCTTCCACAGGTTGTAGAAGAAGCAGAAGGTCTCTGGATCCACCTGCTTCTGCTGACCTGGGTGGAGGAAAGATCGCAAACGTGAATTTTCTCTGTGGATCTTGGGCTTTCAATCTTTTAGAGGCAAAAATAAACTGCTATATATTTTGATGTGATCTAACTTATACTGTTATCGTTATATATTTATTATAAAATTAAGAAAAAGTGCTAAATATTATTTAAAAATATATATTTATAAGTTTTTTTTTCCACAATGCCCCATGTTGCATGTATTATTTATTTAATAGTTTTTTTTTTTAATTATTTAAATTTGCTCAAAAAAATTGATTGACTGATTATTTAATACAACCATGTATGTACATATTTAAATTCTGCTTTTACTGATTTACATTTTGTTTTATTTACATTTAAATGATTAATTGTTATTAATTGTTTTCTATAAGTTTTGAATGACTGATTATCTAATGTATTCATGTATTTATATATTTTATTCTATTTTTATTTAGTTAGTTCTATCTTAGTTTTATTTATTTTTTTTACCAATTTTTTCTCTGACATTTTGATTGGTTGATTTATTGATTGGCCATCCATTTAAACATACGTTTATTTAAATTTCATATATTTTTTACATTATTTATTAGTTTAGTTTTAAAATCTTCTTATTTATTAAATACACTCATCATTTACTCTCCATCATGTTTCAAATCTGTATGACTTTCTTTTTCTCTGAAAACAAACTCACAAATACAAGAACAGAGAAAAGGTTCAAAAGAGGCAAACACTCTAAATAAAAGCGGTCACATGACTCATGCACTACATTGTCCAAATTGCAGTTATTGTAAAGTCATATGATGCTTTGTATGAGGAACAGACTCAAATGTAATCATTGTATGCTAATGATATATTCAAATATGATGTGAACTTTAAATTACTAAAGTGTCTGTTCTGCATTACACAAAAAAGGAGCCTTCATTTAAGAACATGAGCATGAGTAAATGATGATGACTGAATTATTGCAGATCTTTTGACACCTGCTGCTTTTTTACTATGGCTCCGAGCAATAAAGTGTTATGGTCAATTCCGGGAAGATATACATATATACAGCACAAAGGAAACATATCTAATTAAAACCTGAAGGTTTACTAAATACTTGAAATAAAGAAAGAAAGCCTTGCATTCTTCAAGTGTTTTTAAATACAGGAATGAGTGTATGAGAAAGAAATGCATTTGACACAACAAACACAAACCTGTTCTACTAATACCATCCAGGAACTGATGCGTCACAGAGCTTTAAACATAACTTTAAACTTACAGGAAATGATTAACCAGCGCTGTGCTACTCGAGCAAATGAACACAGGAGAGCTAGAGGTTAAACACAAACTGGGTTAAAGATGGCAACAGCTCTGAATGTGTCTATTTGAGGAACATTTCTTCACACACACACTCATGCACATGCAGGTACGGAGTCACACGTATGCCATCATGCCGTGATGTTGTTAGTACTGATGGCACATGCAAACTACGCTTACCCTCCAGCTCAAGGTAAAACACAGACTGCGAAGTGGAATCCACACCTGACAAACCAAAGCCAATTTTACCAAAAGCACTAAAGATGCATGATCATGAGCAGTGAGCATATCGCTGTCAGCCATAATCCAGTGGTTTTTATCTGATTGACTGGGATGATATTGGAAGCAGATATCATTGCAATCAAATAATATACTCTAAATGTATACTTTATACAACAAAGTAAAAAGAAAATATTTACAACAATGTCCATTCTCTGCTGCCAACTTTTTATAACAGTACTAAATCTATCCATCCATCCACAATCTACCCATCCATCCATCCATCCGCAATCTATCCGTCTATCTACCCATCAATCAACTATACGTTTGTCTACCCATCCATCCATCCATCCAGAATCTACCCTTCCATCCATCCATCCATCCATCCATCCACAATCTATCCATCTATATAGCCATCAATCATCTATACGTTTGTCTACCTACCCATCCATCCATCCATAATCTACCCATCCATCCACAATCTACCCATCCATCTATCCATTCACAATCTACCCATCCATCCATCCATCCATCCACAATCTACCCATCCATCCATCCATCCATCCACAGTCTACCTATCCATCCATCATCCATCCATCCATCCACAATCCATCCATCCATCCACAATCTACCCATCCATCCATCCACAATCTACCCATCCATCCATCCATCCATCCACAGTCTACCTACCCATCCATCATCCATCCATCCATCCACAATCTACCCATCCATCCATATATCTACCCATCCATCCATCCACAATCTACCCATCCATCCATAATCGATCCATCTATCTACCCATCCATCATCTTTACGTTTGTCTACCTATCCATCCACAATCTACCCATCCATGCACCCATCCATCCATCCATCCATCCATCCATCTATCTACCCATCCATCCATCCATAATCTATCCATCTATCTACCCATCCATCCATCATCCACAATCCATCCATCCACAATCTACCCATCCATCCATCCACAATCTATCCAACTATCTACCCATTTATCCATCATCTGCACGTTTTTCTACCGATCCATCCACAATCTACCCATTCATCCATCCATCATCTACAAGTTTGTCTACCGATCCATCCACAATCTACCCATCCATCCATCCATAATCTACCCATCCATCCATCCATCCATCCATCTATCTACCCATCCATCCATCCACAATCTACCCATCCATCCATCCACAATCCATCCATCATCTACACGTTTGTCTACCTATCCATCCACAATTTACCTATCTATCTACCCATCCATCCATCCACAATCCATCCATACACAATCTACCCATCCATCCATCCATCCACAATCTACCTGGAGAGCTGCAGCCTTGCAGAGTTCAGCTCCAACCCTAATTAAAACTCACCTGTCTGAAGCTTCCAAGTAACTGGTCTGACCTTGATTAGCTTTTTCAGGTGTGTTTGATTAGGGTTAAAGCAAAACTCTGCAGGGCTGCGGCTCTCCAGGAGATCTACACGTTTGTCTACCTATCCATCCACAATCTACCCATCCACTATGTTTATCTACCCATCCATCTATCATCTACCCATCTATCTACCCATCCATCCATCATCTACATGTTTGTCTACCTATCCATCCACAATCTACCCATCTATCTATAATCTACACGTTAATCTACCTGTGGAGGAAAATTTACTTTGCTTAGGTTACAGAAATTGATCCCTACAGTACTGCATAAATAGTCCTCCCAAAATGCCTGCAGAAAGAGTGCAAACAGCCGGGCAGGTATAAATTCTAGTACAGGGGAGTAAATCGGCATTCCAAGGCCCCAAAGATGACAGAGTGTGACCACTAGAGGTCACCTGCTTTTAGTCTCAGGGGTCTTTAAAGGAAATAAGCTAGAGGAAGCTTTCCTGGTTTTGTTTTCTTGGAGAACTACAGCTGTTATGAATCTGTAACCTTGACGGGTGGATCAGATATAAAAGTGAAGACCGCACTCTGCAGGAAACTGTTTCTGTATGACTGTCTGACTTCTATGCAAAGAATAAAGCTTTAAAAGACAATTTACTGAGTTTGTCTCTTACATGGTGAGAGTTTGTTAATTTCGCCACGACACTACCCATCCATCCACTATATATTTATCTACCCATCATCTATCTTAAAGTCTGTCCAAGATCAGTTTTAAGAGGTACCTTCACACACAAGCAATGCCTGCAAAGTCATTGCCTGATAGGCCAGCGAAGCATCAAGCCTTTAATTACAAGAACAGGAAAGTCTGCCAGAACTTGAGAAGTCTCCCTAGTCCATTCGTTTGTTTAGCACTTTGGCCCACAAAAACAACAGCTCTATTCTGGTTAGCTTTGTACCCACCCACAGTGAGCGCTTCAAACAGCCGTTGGATGGTGCCCTGATCCTTCACGATACCCGACTCCTGAACGCGCTGGACAAAGTCCTCCATGTGCAAGTGTTTCTTAGGCAGTTCGAACCTCTTCACCGTCCCACCATCTATTGATTGCGTTCGTTCCCGTTCATTCTCTCTTTTCACCCGGCTGATCAGACGCTTCAAATCAGGGCGTTTCTCAGCCATCCTCTTCTCCTCCGCCAGCAGAGAGTTGACCAGCTTATTTAGCAGCTCAGCTGGAAAGATGTCCGTGTCTGTTTTATACAAGCTCTGAAAGTCTCCGAGGGCATCCACGCGCTTCCCGGCAACAGAGTTCACCAGCCCTCGTAAGTAATAATAACGGGCCAGGAGGGTGGAGTCATCTGGGGTTGCCGTGGAGATGGCTTTGCTCAACTCTTTGATGAGATCATTGTAGTAACTCTGAACGTATTGGTAGGCGAGAGGAGGAGGGAATTCTGGGAGTTTAAAGGTTTTGATTGACCTGGAGGGACTCCAGAAACCTGTTAGCATGAAATAGGAGATAAGTCACATGTACTCTGACACTGCAGGTAAAAAAAAACCCGAATAGTTGTCACCTTACTTTCCCAGCTGACTGGTTACATTTGCAAACTTTTTTTTGTATTACAATTTTATTAATTGAATTTTAGTCTAAATATGCAAATGAGTCATAAATTATTGAAATAAGCACTAACTTGCATAAGGGTCTAGTACAAAAGTCTAAACACTGAATGATGTAATTTTTTAAATTCATGTTTTAATTCTTTTTTTGACATATGACAGTAAAAAGGTTTTACAGATGGAATTTTGCGTATCTCATTTTTGTAATTCAGAAAACGCTTAGAACAGATGGAATATTTATAGTTTATACAGTTTAATATAGTTTTGGGGGGACTAAAATGTATATAATCATTTATTTACTATTTATTTCATATTAAACTGTGATGAAGAGTGGGGGCCTTCATGTCAAAAAGGCTGTGGACTGCTAAAAAAAGGCCCTCCAGTAAATTATGATTGTGTAACAACAGCACATTAAAACACATGATTATTTATCTTAAAATATAAAAAGAAAATAATATTTATTAAACCATATGAAGGTCTGATATGTTGGTAAAAGTGTAGTCCAAGTTTCCTCACCGTTCTGGAAAGACATGGTCCTCATAGACATCTGTCGGACTGGGATGGTATGCAGGCCGGGGTCGGCCAGGTTTGGCATACTCATCCCCAGCCTGTTGTTCAGGCCCTTCTCTGCTCTGGCGTACTTACGGATCTCCTCCACCGTGGGCTTGCGAGGAGACTCTGTCATGGCTCTTGCCCTGAGCGACAGACATGGAGATGGGTGTTTTATTTCAGCTTATTCATGTCAGATAATATCCTTTGTAAGGTTCATCAAAGACTGATCCAAAACTTCTGCTTTCCTGTCCCAAACCTTTCTTCAGTTACCAAAGGGCCATTCCTGAAGACACTGACAGTGCTGATAGTGTTCAAGGCCTGTAGGCCAAGGTGTGTACACATTGGGGCCTACTAATGAAATAATCCTAAATAACCTGCTGATTGGCAAGTTGTAATGTCTCACATTTGGTTTTTAGTCATATGGCCAAGGAAGGGAAAAAAAAAAAGATTGTGATTGTTGCTCTGTCTCTTTTCTCTTTTCTTCGCTCTCTTGCCATTTCAAGATAAAAACAAAAAGAACAAACTCTGGTTACTTTTCCTTGGTGTCTGTTACAAGTAAGTAATATGATCTGAAAACTGGTCATACTTTAGTTTTTGTAGCCTGCAGTGCTGCTCACATGTAAATTGTTATGTAGGTTTGCTATGATGTTAAATATAGTTTAACTTCCCCTTCCTTCGATAGAAAGCATGCCTCATTCTCATTGCTGGACAGAAAGGGAATGGGGAGGCGGTGATGATTTTTGTTTCCTGTGATGACTAAGTATGTTTCCTGTATTTGTTTGACACCTATGTGTGTTCTGTTTCTGGTCAACAATGAGTACACATTGGTTTAAACAGCGACCAATCGATTAGGCTGGATTTACATAAACAGATCCCATGTACTCAAACTAATCTGAATTCTTTAATCTTCATCAAGCATCCCTAGTGTGGCATACTGCAAGATCAGCTAAAAACTTTGCACCAGAGCAATCTTTTCATAGTTCCTAGAAATAATGTTTGCACCATAGAAATAAGGACCTTTAATAGAAATAAGGAACTTAATTTGTGAGAACTTAATTAGATCGTACTTCAGAGCAGGGACTGAAACAGTAAGTATATGCTATCCAGCATTTTTAAAGGGTTACTCCACCCCAGAATTACATTTTTGTCATTAATCACTTTACATCACCCCCATGTCATTCCAAACCTGTAAAAGCTTCATCTTCGGGAACACAATTTTGATGACAACTGACAGGCTTGTGACTGTCCCATTGACTGCCAAACTATAATGACTGAAAAGTATGAAAGATGTCGTCTGAATGCTCCATCTGCCATCAGTGGTTCATCTGTAACGTTATAAAGCTACAAAACTACTTTTTCTTCAAACTTCACCCCCGTAACGTCACCTTAACACCATTTTGGACAGCATCCGGTTCACACACATTTCAGTATATACGCAGTTCTGTGTTAGATGCAATGGAAAGATACATCTTGTACGTGTATTTACACTGTAATTTGTGCAAACAGTGCAACTTTCCATTCTTTCAAGGCAAACAAAGCTTTCACAGGTTTGGAAAGACATGGGGGTAAGTTTTTATTTTTGGGATGGAGTAACCCTTTAATTACTCATTCCCATGTTGTTCCAAACCCGTAATGCTGCGTTCACACCAGACACAAATGAAGCGTTAAGCACGAGTGATTTACAGGTCAAGTCAATGAAAAAACAAGGCATCATGTGGCGCGAATTAAGCGCAGCGAATGTCCCGATTCTCGCAAAATTAAGCGGAGCGAATGGCGCGAAACATTCAAGTTGAAAAACCTGAACTTTAGCGAAAATTTGCGCCACGTTAACTAATCAGGAGCTTGCTCTAGTAGTGATGTGAATACTAGCAAGCGAAGGCAGAATTCCGAAACTATGGAGGACAAAATCATCGTCTCTGTATGTGGAGGAGTTGTACGACATCCATCTTCGTACTTTAAAATAAACAGGAATAAAATGGAAATAAATACTAGATTCATTAAACCAATATTAGATATACACAAAACAAATTTTACCTCATGTCTAACCACCACAGCGACTGGGAGAGCCTGGCCAAAGCCCCTCCCATGACGCAAAATCGTGTTTGTTGTGAAGCGAATTTCTCGTGCGAATGAATCGAGTAAACTCAAAATGTTCAAGCGTCCAACTACGCACGAATAGCGTGATTTATTCGCGCAAGTCGCGTCTGGTGTGAATGTACCGTAAGACCTCTGTTCTTTTTCAGAACACAATTTAAGATACTTTTGACGTATTCTGAGAGCTGTCTGACCCTCCCATAGACAGCAATGTAATGAACCCGATCACCAGAGAAATGGCAAGGAGATTGGTAAAATAATCCATCGTAACTATACTACGAGAATAGTTTTCGTTCGCAATTCATCTCCTCTGTGTCACTGTTGCACCGTTCTGTAGACTTTTCTGTGTCAGTCGCACCACGTGGATAGGTTTTTTACTTTGCTTGTGCTTTGTTTGCTTTTGTTTGTGTACATTTCACCTCTAATATAACGAAACCATGACACACAACAAACAAAACAGCTCCAATCATGGTGTCCTCCATTCACCGGTTGTTGATATTCGTAAATGCCACAGATGCCAGTTTCAATCCACCTATTTTTATGCACAATTTGGATTATGGTATTAAAAAAAACGCTGGATTGAAATGCCAAGATACACATAAATTCAAGAAAAAACTTTTGTGGCCTGCTTTCTTGATTGTCATGTCAATGGACACAGGAAGAAAAGACAAAGAGACTAGATTTAAAAGAAAAAACTAAAATGAAATAAATAAATAAATAAAAAGAGTCTGTTAATGTTGACGTATTTACCTGCGAGTCTCGGAGCGGAGGTTCAGCTGCATGCGAGTGAAAGCGTCATTCTTTCTGTTCAAACGGTCCCGTAGAAACGAGTGGAATATATGAGTGTCTAAAACCTACAAGCACACACACATGCATGAGTGAGTGTGTGTTTGGCAGAAAAGCACACGCTGAGTATATAGTCTTTGTTTACCTTCCTGTAGAAGTCGTGATCGGTCGTCTCTCTGGATCTGAGGAACTCCTCACTGTTGAAAACTCGATGTTCATAGTTCAGGAAGTCACAAACTTCACTACAAAGGGCAGAAAAAGACAGCATATTAATTTCAGAACAATCAGTAAACTACAGCATTCTGTAATAACAGAGTTTACCAGTTATAATGCGTCTTAGTGTAGTACTATAGCATAGTCTAATGTAGTATCATACTAGACTGCTCAAAACAATAAAGGAAAGACTAAAATAACACATTCTAGATCTGAATGAATTAAATATTCTTATTAAATACTTTGTTCTTTACAACTCAAAGTTGAAGTGGAAAAACACACTAGAGGCAGATACAACTTTGATCTAATTTCCTTAAAAAAAAGTCAGAATGAGGCTCAGTAGTGTGTGTGGCCTCCACGTGTCTGTATGACCTCCCTACACCACCTGAGCGTGCTCCTGATAAGGTGGAGGATGGTCTCCCGAGGGATCTCCTCCCAGACATGGACTAAAGCATCCGCCAACTGCTGGACAGTCTGTGGTGGATGGAGCGAGACGTGATGTCCCAGATGTGCTCAATTGGATTCAGGTCTGGGGAATGGGTGGCCAGTCCATAGCATCAATGCCTTCGTCTTGTAGGAACTGCTGACACAGTCCAGACACATGAGGTCTAGCATTGTCTTGTATTAGGAGGACCCCCAAGGCCAACCGCACCAGCATATGGTCTCACAAGGGGTCTGAGGATCTCATCTCAGTAACTAATGGCAGTCAGGCTACCTCTGGCTGTGCGCCCTCCAAAGAAATGCCACCCGGTCATGCTGCAGGATGTTGCAGGCAGCAGAACGTTCTCCACGGCGTCTCCAGACTTGTTGCCCTCCTAAGGCCTCCTCCATGTCTCCTGATGTAGCGCCTCCATGCTCTGGACACTACGCTGGCAGACACAGCAAACCTTCTTGCCACAGCTCGCATTGATGTGCCATCCTGGATGTGCTGCACTACCTGAGCCACTTGTGTGCGAATGTGTTGTTTAAGTGTTCCCTTTATTTTTTTGAGCAGTGTATATTATTATAGTATTTATTGATAATGGTATTTTTATATTTGAAATGTTTGGTTTCATTTCAATTTCAGTAATTTTGTGAGGTCCTTTTTTGACTTTTAAGTTTTTCAGCTACTATTTTCACTTAATTTGATTTAATTTAAATTTAAATGACTGAAATCTTTTTTTTGTATTTGTTTTAGCTAACAATAACAATGCATAAAAAAATGAAAGAATGAACGATCATGCAAAATAAATTGAAGACGGTCTTTTATGCAAACTGACAAAGAAAATAATGCAATCAAAACATAACCGTGGTCCAGTATATACGAGCTGTAGAAGTGTTGAGCTCCTGACCTGAAGATGTTGACGATGAGCTCCATGGTGACGTTGAGGATGAGGGAGTTGACTTTGTGCTGCCACTGTCTTCTTTGAGCGCGCAGCTCGTTGATATCAGTGCGGCTGCCGCCACAACACACATCCAGATCATAGTGAAGCTGCAGTCCTTTAACTCTACACAAACACAAACACACACTCAACATCCTCAAACTCAATCTGAGCCCTGCAGCGCCGTGTTTCTGTTTTGGATGACTCTGTTTATTGGGAGTAATTAAGTTCATTATTTGTAATCTACTTTATTGTGTCTTTGAACTCGTTTGAGTTTGATGCTTTGTACACAGCAGGGTCGCGTTCAACAGCGAGCGGAAAATCCAGTGAATCGCCTCAAACAAAAAAAAAAGGGAGGTCATGTTGTGATGAATTACAAAAACTTCCTGCTGGTGTTCAAGATGCAGGTGAAGTGTGTCATGCTCACAATGTCAAAATAAAGCAATAAGAATTGAAAAACTAAATAAAAACAGAGAAAATAAAGTGTAATGATATTAATAAAACATGATTCTTTCGCCAAACAGTGGTTGCCAAGCAACACGCAGACGTAAACAAAGGTGTATGTTTGTATTATACAACAGCTTGGAACATGGCTCAACCAATCAGAACCAAGGACCGGAACTTTCCACTTTTAAATGTAACACTTTTACTCCACATTGATGTTTAGTAACAGTAAAGATTTGTATTTCAAATAGATGCTGCTTTTTTGAACTTTCTGTACATAAAACAAGCCTAAAAAAACATCATACAATGTTTTAATCTTTGATGATTTCTCAAGGATCATGTGACACTAAAGACTGGAGTAATGATGCTGAAAACACAGGTTTGATTCACAGAAATAAATTACAGTTTAACAAATAATCAAATAGATTAATTTACATTAATATTCATAGTATTTTTGTATTTTTGATAGAAAATTGTTTCTTACTGAGCAGAAGAGTCTTCTTTCAAAATGTATGCACAGTGAAGCAGGAATACAGGAGTCTCTTACCGAAATATAAAGCAATCTCTGGCTGTCAGCGGCACATCTGGAAGCTGGAGTCTGCTTGAAGGCAACACTGTTCCTTTATCAATGTCTATAAGAACCAGGTCATCCAACTCCTGTCAAAAGACACAGGAATGTTTTATCAACAGAGCAATAAATCTTAGCGACAGCAAACTGATTTAGTGAAATCGAACTCATCTGAGTGTCACATAATCAGCATTTTAAAAGATTTACTAAGGGTTTGGAGCCGATCTGTACCTCTGCGACCTCCTCAAAGTGCTGCGTGTGGCAGCCCATCAGGAAGGCCGTGGGAGCCATGATGAAGTCCAGCATCTGATGAGAGAGGACGGGCACGAACGGATGCTGCCAGCGCAGCGGGTGAATCAATATCATGAAGCATTCGGCAACTAGCGTGAGTTTGGCCCAGTCCGTGGACAGAAACACCACCTTCTGCTCCATCAGGATACTGCTGATGATCTGAGAGCAACAAAACCATCAAGAAGAGTACCTTTAAAATAATATTGAACCTGTGAATATTGAATCTATCCTGTAAAACTAAAACAGTGAGTTTGATCGAGATTAAATCGTAATATTTTTATAGTTTTTATTCATACTTTAAGTTACATTTTTATATTACATTATATAATATATATTTATATTACACAGTTACATAGTTATATTATAATATTTTCATTTTTTTTTTTTTTTTACTTCAATTGATTTTTAATTATTGTAATAATGTTTAATAAGATTTATATTTATATATATTATATTATATTTAGCTGCCAAATTAAAATTTTTTTTTTTTCCTTGAGTAATATTTATTTTACATTTTTACACTTTAATTATTTCAAAATTGTACTTATTTTATTTTAATTAGTTGCCGAAGCAACTTTTCAGATTTTTATTTAGTTTAAGTGTTTCTTCTAATATTTAATTGCTATTGTCCTTTCAGCTTTACTTCAACCCTAATAAAAAAGCTAATATATTTAATTTGCATACCAACAATAGTTCAAATCTATTAACTCAAGACCTACTGATATAAACATTTTAATAATCTCTATCACTTGAGGACAATGCACATTTCTTATCAATAAGCCTTTAATGTCACTTTTAAATGAGGTTTGTATAATATCGCCCTTTAAATGCAAGATGTTTAAAGTGCCCCTAAAGTATACTTGTATAATCAAACATACTAAAAATGTATTTAATTGTACTTCTGCACTACTGACACACAATTAAAAATCATCAAGCACATAATTATTTGTTCCAATATAGCAGAGTTGAAGTATACAAGTTTCGTATACTAAAAGTACAATTGCATGGCATTTTATTAAGTATATAAATATGAAAATGTGCTTTGAATGTATTAAAGTATATTTTGTTCCACTAGGGAATGAACACAAATGTTCTTAATAGTTTACAATAGTAACCCTAGTAAGTAGGGCTGCACGATAACAGAAAAAGTTATTCTCACGATTATTTTGCTCAAAACTTTTATCACGATTAATAATGACCATTATTCCTCTGGTAATTCACTTGTGCATTCTTATCGCATTTTACAGCCACAAATAAAGAAAAACAAACAAACAAAACAAGTTTAGAATGGAGAGTTTTTCTTAGCTGTGAATAAATACAAATATAGCTGTGTAAATAAATAAAATTAAACTGCCTCTTTTACATCAACTTTTAACTAACGCACCTTCCTCACGTTGCTTCATGTAAAGCCGGTTCTGTAATCAGCGGTAAGTTCCATCAGGTGCGTGATCTTACATTGAGCCGCATTCACGACGCAGAGCCGCTATCCTCTGAAGAGCTGCGCAAATTCGGGTTCGTTATCAGCGTGATTTTGTGAGCTCATCAGAGAATAACGGCTCTGCGTAGTGAATGCGGCTCGATGTAAGATCCAGCACCTGATGGAATTTACCGCTGATTACAGGCTTTACTGACAAGATGCGCATTACATATCATGCAATGATTATCTTATATTCTTCTACTGCTTCAGAAAGCGCTTGCAATCTAGACGCAGTAACATCACAGTGACGCAGTCCAATCCGCAAACTCCGCCCATAAAAACTGTTTGGTCTTTATACTGTAAAATCGCGACGACATTTAATAACTGATCGTGGGTCATAAATATCTTTATCGTGATAAAAATATGATTAACCGCGCAGCCCTACTTGTAAGTATATATATATATATATATATATATATATATATGTATATAAGACACAATTGTACGAGCACAGACCGACCTGCAGGATCTGTTTGGGTTTGAAACACAGAAAGGGCAGGTGAAGATCGAGGTCAATGACGGGCCGATCCACATCCAGCTGTGAGGGAAGTTCAATCTGAAAGGGTCTGAGATTGAACACCTGTAGAAACATCCAACAATGACCAACAATGAAGCAGGTGACCTGAAACAGCTTTTATACACATTTATAAGTAAATCGTGATGATTCCCACCACATGCAGAACTCCAGGAGGCGGGATGGGAACAAGCGCCAGTTTGGCAGAAAAATCCTTCACCTGCTCTTCAAACTCACACATACGGGACATTTTAAGCTGAAGCAAGAAACTATAAAAGAAGAGAAATCAATCAGTCACAACAAACACTTCACGTTACAGGTAAATAATGTAATGGAGTGGTTTTTACCAGGACAGACAGTCTCTGAGAGCGTTATAATATGGATATTTGGAGATGATACAGATGCTGTACGTAGTGAACAGACGCTGGAGTTTGTTCAATCGATGGCCGTTTTGATGAATCCCATTATCTGGATGGAACTACAGTAACATAACAAACACCACACATTTAATAATAATTAGTGCTGTCAAATAATTAATCACATTCAAAATAAAAAAAATCAAATTTTCAAATGCAGTTTATCTCAACTTTCCATTCATCAAAGTTTGAATTGATCAGTTTCACAAAAATACGAAGCAGCACAAGTGTTTTCGAAATCGATAATAACCTGCATGTTATAATAATTTCTGAAGCATCATGTGACAATGAAGACTGCAGTAATGATGCTGAAAATACAGCAATAAAATATGTTTTACAATATATTTACATAGTAATCTATAATTTATTATCATACTAAATCCTTTTTTTATAATATTTTTTAGCAAGTAAATACAGCCTTGGCAAGCAAATAACACAAAAACAGTAGTGTAGTGTGTGTACAATTATTTTAGTAGTATGGATAATACTTCAGCTAATGATAAGTCATCTCACATGAACTGGTTTGCTGTACTGAGCCACCACACCATGAGTCTGGTTCCCAAACACATCTGTAAACACCAGGAAATGAAAGCAGTCGTCTCTGCTCTCACTGGTTATTCTCAACCCATCTGTCCAATGACAAACCAGACAGAGTCAGCATCACGGTCAGACACAGAATAGCAGGCCGAGGCTTTTGCGAGGGTTACCTGGGAAGCAGAGCTGAGGCAGGGCTATCAGGTCAATGTTCTGAGGCACGCTGAGGTCGTCTGACGCAGCCAATGCAGGTTCGTTGGTTTGGCCAGAGCTGCTAATGGTGGAAGACTGTCGGTCTCTCTTCTTCTTAAAGGAGCGTCTCCGATGGACCCTGCTGAAGGCCGAAGCGTGACCGTGTTCAGTGTCATTACTGGAGCTCTCCTTCGTCACAAACGGCGGAGCGTGAACCTGCAGCACCTCCGCCTCCACCAGAGGCTCTTTGTCTTTAACCTGCAGCTGTGTCCAATCAACCGAGTCAACATTCTGCATATATATAAATGTATACATATACAAATACTATTACATTTCAGAAAGCCTTAACATGAATAGTTATGAATATCATATAATATATAACATACGTATGAGTGTGTCTTAGGGCTGCAAGATTTGGGAAAAATGGCACATTTGCAGAAGCGCGTAGCCGGTGCAGAGAAATGACAGAAATCAAAGCACACAGTGTCCGGAGAAGAACGCTGGAAAATATGACGGAAAGCTGCTTGTCTATAGCCTCCTGCATTACCAGCTGCGGGTATGAAAGCACAATTGGCGCGTGTTGCTTCTGCTCTGCATACGCGCCGCTTCCTCGCTGTTTATGCTTGCAGTAAAACTGGCTTGTTTAACGTGCTGCAGGATGTCTAATTGCGTCTTTGCATTGACTTAACATGTAAATCACTCGCGCTTAATGCTTCATTTGCGTCTGGTTTGAACGCTGACATCACGATTGCGATATGATTAATCGTGCAACCCTAGTGTGTGTGTATTTTCACTAATTATTATTTTATTAACTTATTATACGCCATGCCAGCAACAATGGTTATATTCACAGCAAAAATTAATTTCTCAGTCTCAGTTTCACAAACATTTTAAACACTCATTTCAAAGCAACTACATAGCCATTATATAAATAAACAAACAAGAATAAATATACATGTAATACAATTTTAAAAACAAGAGTGATAAGAACAATAATATAGAGTCTTTCAACTTAATATATGACAAAAAAAATTTGTTTATTCTTCCCGGGAGAATTCTTTTTGAAAATGTATATGAAAGTGTAATATATTTTCTAAATTAAAAAAGTTGTCTATTTTTATATTATATATACTTTATAACACATCTCTCTCTCTCTCTGTTGTCCATCAAATCCGATGACGACGTCCACACTCTTAACGGTGAGAACTTTGACGGCTAAACAGTCCTCTCCTAGAAGCTGATATCCATGGCTGTGTTTCTCCTGTCTCGCCTCTGCTGTTTTTTAATTGTCCTCTCCATCTTGAGCGTATAAACCCCCTCTCTACACATGTTTTGCCGGTGTGCACGGTCAGCAGCAACATCCTCCGGGTCCTCGGGTCTGTTCTTACACTTCTTCATGGCAATCTTTATCTGATCCTTAAATCGCTTTTTCTGCCCCCCAGCTGAACATTGACCATGGCGTAGCTGGGCATAAAGCACCCTGTGGGGGAGACGACATAGGGGCATCCTTATCACATGCCCCAACCACTGCAGCTGGCGCTGGGTGATCATGGCCTCAATACCAGGGGCGTTGCTAGGGTCAGAGGAGATAAGGGGCTTAGTCCCTAAGAAGTACAGCCCCCACCACATTTTCAGTGCAACATATTCCAAAAGATCAGGGGCTTTTGACAATACATCAGGGGCTTAAGCTCCCAAAGCAGAAATTTGAAAATTCTTGTTGTAAAAGACTCTATGGCGAAGTCTCTCAAAGGCAACTGATGCCTGTTTAATACGACTTTTAATTCCGTTGTCAATGCCACAGTCCTCAGCAAGAATACTTCCCCAAAAAAAGCAGACTCATCTGCAAACTGCAGCTCCAGGACCTGCTTTGTACAGAGTTTTTTGGTTGCCTGTAGCCTCCTAATATTAAAGAGGTTACCGTCCAGTCTGAAGTCTACTGCTATGCCGCTGCTATTTCAGTCTCATTGTGGAGTATCTTGGTGACACATAGGAGGAAAATATTAAAAGATCACTGGTGCTAAAATACACCCCTGCATGCACAAGGAAAGGCTCAGACTCTCGTCCACCTATGGACACCCTAGCAGTCATCCCATCATGGAACTGACGGAGAATGTTAACAAATATATTAGGACAGCTAAACCAGAGAAGTACATCCCATAAGAGCTCCCTGTGCACTATACCGAATGCTTTAGAGAGATCTACAAAGGCCATAAACATGTCCTGATGTTGTTCCCGGCACTTTTCCTAAAGCTGCCGTGCTGTGAAGGTCATGGCAGTAGTGCTCCTGTTCTTCCTAAAGCCACACTGTGACTCAAGAAGCATTGACTCTGAAGCATCAGCTTGGCCATGACCTTGCCACCCAAAGAAAGGGGTGATATGCCCCTACTATTGCCGCTGCACAGCAATATTTGCGTCCCTCCTTAGCTGTGGGATGTTCTTATCAGTCCATACCTCGGTGATGTAACGGTAGAGGGTCCGCATACACATATACCCCTCGTCCTTCAGTAGCTCTGCAGGGATATTATCAGAGCCAGGGGACTTGTTGTAGGGTTCTGACCAAGAGCTCCCAGTCTATTCATACCTGCTCCTGTGCCATATACCTTATACCTCATCTACAGACTTCAAAAAGTCCAGATATTATCTCTGTGATCAAAGGTGGAAACCTGCACAAGGAAATTTTAAAGTGCCAAAGGGGGCGCGCCATCTCCAGTAGCACTTTCTTCACCATGATAAGGGAAATCCCAGTGGCAAGGGTGGTCCCAGGACAACTGGTCCTCCATATTGGCTGCAGGAGATTGGGGGATCCTTCATCTGTTAAGGTCCGCCTATTGCGTACCTCCAACGCATCGCTTATCTGTCAGGGTGTGCTCCCTTAGCCTCGTCTCAAAAGACTTACCACAAAGCAATGGGGCTATTTACCCATAGCTGGGACAGTAGTTGACACAGCGGTGGGCCTGCACACCGCATCTCTGGGGCCCACTGCTGCTCGAGATCCCCCCTAGTTTAGCCTGGGACCGTATAATACCAAGTTTCCGAGTGTGTCCGCGAGGAGCCACTACAGGAGTCTTGGTGGTGGAGAGGCTCTGTACTGCCAGGAGGAGGCGTACCTACTCGGCTCCTCTTTTCCCCCTCTATCAAAAAGGCTAGCCAGCGGCTGCAGTGTTAGCAAAAAGTAGCAGGCAGAAAGCACAGCATTTCCTGTTACACAGAACGGGAAGCACAGAACTGTTGCAGCTTGCGCAAAACTAAAAGTTACTCTAGCGGTGCACTGGCTTACAGTAAATGGCGCGCCTATAGTGACACGGACCACCGAGGCTACTACACGCATTATTAACTGTGACAGAGGACTAAACAGATCCTGTATTTCCACCGGTCGATAGTGTGAGAATATTTTGGGTACACCAAGGTGTCATTTAAATATTGCCATAAAAGCGCTGCTAAAAAATGAACGCGAAGCAACAAGCTCGCTAGCTCAGCATTGTGACCGCTTCAGATAAGAAAGTAATTAAAGTGTGTTAAGATCACATTTACTTCAATCAGTTATCTTCTTGAATGAAGTATTCGGTCGATCGATCGAGAGAGAGGTGACAGATGCGTGTGTGAATTAGTCTATCCTAAGGATGACAGTTGATTATAATATTTTAGTTCATTTCCATCATTAGTAACAGTTTCCCCTGTGCGTTAAATAAAGTTAATATTAGTCGTATATTAATAATACTTCAGAAACGTTTGTTTCCTATCCCTGTTGTAGTATTAATCATAAGTAAAAACCATGGTGAACAAATCTTTCGCCATGTCTAAAATCTCTACCCCTGGTCCAAAAGAAATGTAAAGAATGTAAAAACTGAAACCATTAAATTCTTTTGTGATCTATTTCTATTTGTTATTTTCAAAAGATAAATACAGTCATGGATGTTTACAGAGCAGAGGTCGCTGTTTTAAATTACAATGTGAGAGATTGTTTATTATTATTTAGTGTATTAATGGTTACTGTGTTATGTTTATTTTAAAAGCCAGTAATAAATAACACTTTAATATCCAAAGAGTGTTAATGTGATTTCATAAATTAGTAATGTTACGAAATAAATAAATGCATAATTATCATAATCGTAAAACCGTGATTATTCTTCAGACTATAATCATACAAAACAAAATGTACAATCGTTGCATGCCTATACTGCACTAGACGCTTCACACACACACACACACACACACAATTTATAATATACACACACACAAAAACTTTTTTCTAATATTTTGCATTAAAAATGGACAATAATGATGATGATGATTATTATTATTACTACTATAATTAAATGTAATATATAAAAAT